>JAKUCM010000245.1:0-70993 GCA_023374145.1 Lepidium sativum | reverse complement strand
GAGAGAGAGAGACCAAAATATGTCAAAAACTCTTTTTAACCAATTTTTGATTATTATTATTATTATTATTATTATTATTATTATTATTATTAGGGTTGATGGTCATATTTTGAGTGTTTTCTTGTAGTGTGTTCTACCCTCTTTCTATCTCATGTAAAATGACTCATCTGTCCCTGTCCAAAATTTTCATTCTCCTACGTGTACATCAACGCTTCATCTTTTTTTTTCTCTCTTTTAATGCTAACATCATTTCTAGTCAGACTCATTTGTTTAGTATATTTCCATACTATGAAATTGACATGAATAGAGTTTGATGTTGTTGTGGACATTGACATGTGTGATTTCATTTATGGGCATGGTCCAATATCTTTGTTTTCTTGTATATTGTCATATTTCGTATATAGACATGCACATTGTTGCCCATGACGACATATACTATATTTCACATGGACATGGATGTCTCCGACTCATATACTGATATGGACAATTGTCTTAAGTTTATATTCCCGGTCTTCTAGTGTCCCTTCTATTTCATTTATTTTTGTTGACATATACATGTTTGTTTTCATATATAGACATAGAGAAATGTCTGGTTTATTTATTTTTATTCTCATAGGCATGTTGGTTTTCATATATGGACATAGAAAAATATCTTATTTAAGTTTTTTTGTATATGTCTGATAATGATAATCCATGTCTCATATATATAGACATGGACATAGTAGACCTACGTTTTCATATATGAACATAGAAAATTGTATTTTTATAGATTAAACTGCGTGTTTTCATACATGAACATGGGTGTCAATGTCAATTTATAATACAGTTGATATGGCATATATGTCCCATAAACAAATACTTAAGTTTTTTGTATATATATTGTGCTTATTTTGGATCGACAAATGGCTATATATTTTATATATGAACATGGAAAAAATGTTTTCATATATGGATATAGACATATGTCTTATATTTTTAGTATATTGGTTTAGCATATTTTGTATATGGGAATAGACATTCATGTCCACAACATGCATGTATTTTTGAGAAATGTTTACATATTTTATATATGGACGTAGACAAAGCTATTATTTTATATATGGACATGGACACAAATGGACATGGACAAATATTGTTTTCTAAAGGACATGTTCATGGCCATAGATATTCATACAATTAAGACATAGACAAAGTTTCGTGTTTATTATAGACATTGCATAGATCTATCATCATTCACTTTCATGAGGACATGGACATATATATGATTTACAGAAAGACACATTGCCCCTATTGTATGAATATGGACATTTCCCTTATTTGAATTATATATATGGGCATGTGTGTTTTTACAAAAAGACATTGGAATAGTTTGACATGGACATATATCTTATTTTTATTGTCATATTGGCTTAGCCTATTTTTTATATGGACATGAAAATCCATGACCATAACCTGAGTTTCCTTCCATGGACAACTATATATTTCATATATGGACATAGATAACTATGTTATTTGTTTATTATATTGGCAATCCATGTGTTATATAATGACATGGACATAGAGATGCATGGTTATGGAAAAATGTCTTATTTTCCTTGTGAAATTGGTTTGGCTTATTTCATATTATGGACATGGACACAATGTTTTACCTTAGGAAACAGCTCCACCAGTTTTACATTTAGAATTCCATTAACGTTCGAAGCATAGAATGCATCTTTTAGAATAGAAGAAGACGATCTAAGAACTTTCACCATGCTCTTACAAGTCTCTGAGCTTAGGTAAGACATTTTATTCCAAGAATCTACAAAGTCTTTAATGCTTCATATGCATCCTCTGAACTGATTGAAAAAAAAAAAGAGGGCACAGTTTAAGATGGGTCCGTACAAAAAAAAAACATATACAATACCACAAATCAAGACGTGAACTTTAATGAGCAACCAACACAGACGTAAACAGTAAGTATCAAAATCCCAAATCAAGCTGAACTTTTGCAATCATTGATGCATCAGAAAAACTCAAAAACATCAAAATCCAAATATAGTCACGAATCTATAACAAACATATCGGAAATAATTTTTTTTACATATCGAAAGTAGATCCATACATGTTAAGAACAATTACCAGAAGTTGGAATAGTTAGATATCTTCTTTGCGTCAACATCGTTTCCATTTTTGTTCAATTTTTCCACTTTCTGTTTTTCAAATTCGTCTGCCCGTAGTTTTAGGTCAAATCTGATCCACTTTATGTCTCATACAAAACACCCAATTGTAGGGTCAAAAATGTCTTTTGCTTCATTGAGAATAGATATGCGGGGAAAAAATTAACACATGGGTATTTTTGATAATAATGTCTTGAAAATGGATATTTTTGATGAAATTTTCTAGAAACAATATCTTTAGCGATATTAAAAGTAGATTAGATATTTTAGGTTTGTTATGTTTCCACGTTTTTAAATTTAGCACTTAATTTTTAATAAAATCTGAACAATGTTTCATTGGCAAATATATTAAATATTTAAGAATTTTCAAACTATATTTATACATATATATATATATGTAATTCAAATTTATATAAACAAGAGCAAGAATTAACCTCATGGTCCAAAGATTTTGGATGGAAAATGCAAAGAAATCCTTTTCAGATTTCAGAGAGGGCAAAATAAAAGAACACGAATATGTTTTATTCCTTTGCGATATGAAAAATGTGTTCTTTTGTTCCTTAAATCACTTGATTAGCTCTGTAACATTTTAAACTCTAAAACTTGCGTTTGGACGCACCAGAACACTAAGAACCTGTTGAATGAAGATAACATTGGAGGAATGGAAGAAAAAACCTCCATTATCAAATCAGTCCAATGATGAAAGTCGTAGTCCTCATCCTCAGAATTGGTATATATGGTGTCTTCAAAAGGACATTCCCTGAAACGGTTACCTTGTTCAGGGGAAAATGTAAATTGTTTGGCTCTTCTAGCGAGATAGACCTCTTTGGCATGGGCAACTGTAGCGAGAACAACAGCATCCTCTAATGAGAGAGGAGTATTAGAGCCGAAGTCAACATTCATAGGGGACGCAAGCTCGCGAACTGAAATAGTAAAAACATTGTGTATATGGTAGGACAAGGACACCTTTTTCTTTGACTACCATGAAATGAAAAGATTTAGACTACGTGGTGAACCCGGATTAGCTCCCTTTTTTAATTATATTTTTTTTTTTGTTAGGAGACCCCTAAGGGTTCTCCCATTACAAATGCTCTCATATACGGTTAGAAATTTAAAAGTTTATTTATGTGAGACACTTCATTGCCTGAGTGAAAACCAATGATGGCGAAGGGTTCCAGAAATTTATTAAGAGAACATGGACATTTGGGTTCAAGGAAAATAGAGAAAATATGGAAATGGTATTAGGGAAGTGGATGAGGAAGAGTAAGTCAAATGAAAGAAAATATGAAAACGGTGATCTAACATTTACATCGGGAAATACACAAAGATAGAGAGTGGTGCAGACGAGATAAATGAGGAGAGAAAGAGTTTTTTAAAAATAAAATAAAAAACTTCTTCCCGCCATTTAACCAGTGTAAGTAACTTAGACCATGTGCAATGGTAGATACCCAATTAGATATATAATCCAATTTTATAATATTAAACTAATTATAATATCCACGTGTCCTTAAAGATACGTATCTTCTGTCTCCTATTTAATAAATGTATCTTTCCTTAATTAATTCAATTGTGATTAAAAAATTATTAAAACAAAAAATTAGATACCCAAAATTCGTACGCGTTGTTCATGCTCTTAGGTCGTGACTGTGTATGCCACATAAAAAGCACATGTTCTGGACGACAACATCGTAAGGAATATATCTGTAATTATATGAAGTACATTGTGTCCAAGATTAGTTGAAAATTAAGTATAGGAGACGTCCCTGAGGATTATGTAAACAAGAATACAGGAATACATCCAAAACAGAAACTTTGTAAGAAGCTATTAAGAAGATAATAATAGGGTCAAACTCGTTTGGAAAATTGACTTTTAAAAGAAAAATGATAAGAATAGTCTAATAAGATAGATTAATTAGCAGAATAATTTTTTGCCAACTATGAACAGAGAAAAAACAATTACTTATATTTTTTAAGGATATAAATTTATTACAAAAATGCCATTTAAATTTAAATTTTCAATTTAAATTTGTTAAAAAGAAAAATGATAACGGTTACAAAAACAAAAGAAAGGAATTGAATTTTCTATTGGCTATAATAACTAAATTAGGGTTTTGTGCCCAATAGATAAAATGTGAGATGTGGTGTATTACCAGTGTAGAATACTCGGTAATAATAAATGGTACACCTCGTGGGCATATTATCCCGCGTAGGGGGTTGAGGCAGGGGGATTTTTTTTTTTTTTTTTTTTTTTTTTTTTTTTTTTTTTTTTTTAGAGCCAAACTTAAGAGGGCAGAACAGAACAGAACAATTACGGGTATTAAAATTGGTCGCAACTGTCCACCAATTTCCCATCTCATGTTTGCAGACGATACTGTGTTCTTTTGTCGAGCTACTACAGAAGAAGCGGAAAAAATTAGACAGATTTTGGGGGATTATGAAGCAATATCGGGTCAACGAATAAATTTTGACAAATCCTCTATAAAGTTTGGTAAGAAAGTTGAGGAGAAAATCAGAGCACATATACAACAAATCTTGGCGATTCCAAATATGGGAGGAATGAGCTTGTACTTGGGCCTCCCGGAAAATTTAAGTGGTTCAAAAGCAAAAGTTTTTGCTTTTATAGTGGAAAAGTTGAAAGCTAGAGTAACCAGTTGGTCAAGTAACTTACTATCAAAGGCTGGTAAGGAAGTTTTAATCAAATCTATCCTTACGGCCTTACCAACGTATATTATGAGTTGTTATAGATTGCCGAAATCAGTGCTAGGGAGTATCCAGTCGGCAATTGCACATTTTTGGTGGGTAAACTCGAGATCCAATGGTGGAATCCACTGGAAAAAGTGGGAGGAGTTATGTAAACCTAAGACAGAGGGAGGTTTGAGTTTTCAGATGTTAGAGGATTTTAACTCGGCACTATTGGCCAAACAAATTTGGAGACTGTTGGTTTTCCCTGACTCGCTCTTGGCGAGAATGTTAAAAGGGAAATACTATAATGATGTCAGTTTATTGGAGGTACCGCTTAGACCTGGTGCATCGTACGGCTGGAAGAGTATTACTTCAGGTCGTCCTTTGATATTGAAAGGATTGATTAGGAAAATAGGGGATGGGAGGAATATAAAGATATGACAAGACTCGTGGATTCCGGATATCCAGCCCAGACCAGCACGATGGTCCGATCTGTATATATTTCCGGATATGACGGTAGATCAATTTATAGATCGACATTCCGGCAAGTGGAAAGAGGATTTGGTCCGTCAGTATTTTGATCCACGTGACGTTAGGTTAATACTGGTAATTCGTTTGCCACGACGCCCACGATTGGACTTCTGGGGTTGGCATCACACGGTTTCCGGGCGATATAACATCAAATCAGGGTATGAATTAGCTAGAGAAGGGCAGGCGGGGAAACAACCCATAGCAGGGCCTTCCTTGGACACATTTTATAATAGATGTTGGAAAATTAGATTGTCTGCCTAAGATAAAAACACTTTCTTTGGCAAATGTTATCGGGATGTATGGCAGTGTGTCAAAATCTTGTTCGCCGCCGATTGGGTAATGATGCAAGATGTCAGAGGTGTGGCACTCAGAGTGAGACAATCAATCATGTTTTATTCGATTGTCCACCGGCAGTTCAGGTTTGGGCTTTATCCGCTATACCATCCCAACTGGGGGTGTTTCCGGGTATGTCAGTATGGTACAATCTAGACTACTTACTGACCAAAATTTCTGAGCCAGGAGATCATAAAATTTTCCCATGGATAATTTGGCATATATGGAAAGCTAGAAATGGCTTCTACTTTACGCAAGAGGATTTAGATCCAAGAATAGTCTTGGGACATGCACAATCCGATCTTTCCGAGTGGATAGTGGCCAATCAGGACACCAGGTGTAAATGGAATCAAAACAGACCTAGGATAAATTCGTTTAAATCGGCGATGATTTTCCTACCACAGCTAATCTCAGTTTCACTGGCTATAAATGCTACGTGGATGCGTACTGGAAAGACACGAGCCTTTACTCAGGGCTTGGATGGGTTTGCTTTCCAGATTCAGTGGGAGGAATACGTTCGGGGTCTAGACGAATTCATCAAAGCTTATCAGCTTTGCATGCGGAGGTGGAGGCGGTGATTTGGGCGATGGAAGCGCTATTAGAGTTGCAGATTCAAGAAGTGAAGGTATCATCTGATTGCGAGACGGCCTATCAAGTATTTCAGAATCCGGAGGAGTGGCCGGCGTTCTATCCATATCAAGAAGATTTCGGAGGCTTGCTGCTCGGTTTTCCTCTTGCTCGCTTTCTGTCATCCCCAGAGCCCTGAACTACAAAGCAGACGCCCTAGCCAGATTAGGTCGTGAGTCTGGTCCATAATCGTCATTTTTAAGTTACTTTTGCTATATGTCGTTGGAAAAAAAAACAAAAGAAAATGATCTTTCATCTTCTTCTTTCTACTTTTTCTCATGAAAATAATTGAAAAGAAACAGTTCAACTTTCTCAAGAAGATTGGTTGGTCTTGGGTCTACAAGGAGATTGGTTGAAGATCGATCAGTCTGGAGGTAGATTGATCGGTCTACAAGGAGATTGGTTGGTCTTGGGTCCTCTTTGTCATTCCTTGGATCATGCACAAATCTTCTTAATTGTTGGACCAGCCGGTCTAGAGGTAGATCGATCAGTCTTTGGGTCAAAACGACCTTCACATGAGCTTGGTCAATCCATCAATCATGTGCATCTTCTAGTGAAAGTGGTATCAATCTGTCCATAGTGGACCGATTGATATGAGCTCGTAAAAACCACTAGCTTTGATCCTTTTTGCTATGTGCCATGCTTTGAATGCCCAAATCCAATCTAACTCATTTTAACCTGAAATGACACTAGAAAAACTAAAAAAAATACCCGAATAAATATAGAAAACATGAGTGAGAAACCGTAAAAAACGCAATACATCATATATATAGTAAAAGTACGTGTGGATATGTAGAGACTAGAGTAGTTCTCATTAGGGTTACGATTTTGTAATCTTAGCTTTTATATTTCATGCAAAATCCAAGTTGATACAACTAGTAGTGATATTGAAATGGTTTTATATGGGAAAGATGAAAGATCATTTCATTACACGTACTGACATGGATAGCCACACAAAGTCTGCCTAAAACTCTTAGCCTCCTACAAAGAAAGCTACGCTGAGATATTGAGTGTGAAGATATAAATTATGTTTGGCAATCTGTAAAGACGACATAAAAGAAATAGGACAACAAAAAAACCAATAAGTTTTCTCTCTCAATAAGGATATTGAGAAAAGCCTAATTTTAAAAGCTCTTTGCGTTGGCGCTACCATTGATCGTAGGTGTTGGCCATTTGATGAGCACAAGTTTTACCTTAGTGCTTATTAATACTTCAAGATTTCACTATATAAGGATCAGATCCATAGAGATTTAGAAACATACACTAGGAATGCACAAATGAGTTTAATCTAGGCCAAATAATTGATATCAGAGCTATTTTAAAGGAAACCTAAACGCTTAAAATACAGTGCCAAAATAGAGGAAAGTGAAAAAAAATATAACAAATTACAGTAATACGAAAACAAAAAAACTAAGTGATGTTCCTCATATTTTGTCGGTTTTGAGCTCATTATTAAAGTTATATTTGAGAAATATCTCTATGTTTTATTGAGATTTCAGGTCAAAAACGTTCAGAGTTGGAATCATGTTTGAAGGTGGACATTGGAGAGGTTTGAAGCATTTTCCGGCATTCTCCACGAAAGGAAGGACCGATCGATCTACCAATGATCAATCGATCAATGATCTGAAATGATTATGCGCACGATCCAAAGAACGACTTGGTTAGCATGATCACCTAGTCAATGATTTTAGGTTGTTAACTTTCTAGAAGATTGTTAAGAACTAGAACTAGGTTAGAAGAGCAATTCCTTCACTACCAATGAGAGTTGATGCTAGGTTTGATTGTGGGTAATTGAACCTAAACGATAAAGCCTATCTGTAATCTGAAAGTAACGAGAGTTAGGACCTTCACGTTATTCGTAGAGGGGTAGACTCAATGAGAGGTGGTTTACTTTTATTTATGTTCAAACCGAGAATAAGATTAGAGTAGTTCCTGAATAGTTTCCCTGACAAGAATTATAACTCCCGAATGAATACCCGACATCCGATTACTTTATTTATTGGATTACAATCACATTTAAGTTGTTAGAATTCATTTCTTTCATTCGATTGATATAGCTTGCGATTCAACAGAAATTGAGAGCGTAACTTGGTTCTTCGTGGATTCGATCCCTAAATACTATTTCGTTTGTTGTGTACTTACAGTAGGATATAGGGTTAAAACTCGTTGTATCAAGTTTTTGGCGCCGTTACCAAGGAACCAATAGTTGCCTTTCGATTTTCTGTTCAGAGTTTCAGGTCTATATCGTTATTACATTTTCCTTTTTGTTTGTTCTTGTTCTTTTATAGGTGTATAACCTGAAGTCAAGCTCAGAACACCTATTCAGCTTAGATAATCATGAGCTTGCGAGAGTTGAAAGAGAAAACCGAAGAGCCAGAAATATGAATCCTCCAGGAAATCAAGCACAAGATCTGCAGGACATGACCACAATGGTACATCAGCTGCAGAGAGAGTTGGCTGAGATTAGGAGAGTATGGGAGCCTGCTCAACGCAGAGCGATAGGCGACATGGACACTCCGCACACTCACTATCAAAATCGCTCAGTTATTCGACCTCCTACTATTGAGAGGAATGATTATGAGATCAAACCTCAGCGCATTGGGTTAGTCAAGCAGTTTGTCTTCAATGGACTTCTAGGGGAGAATCCTATGGACCACATAGAGAACTTCGAGGACATATGTGGGACCACTAGCTCTAATGGTGTACCTGCTGATTATGTGAAGTGTAAGCTCTTCCATCACCCACTCTCAGACAGAGCTTCCAGGTGGTTGTGTTCACTACCTCCAGGATCACTCACCACATGCGCTCAGGTTCGAGCAGCATTTCTCGACCAATTCTACACGAAATCCAAGATTGCAGCTCTCAGGAGCAAGATTTCATCGTTTTAGCAACGATCTGGGGAATCTTTGAATCAAGCGTGGGAATGTTTCAAGGAGTACCAGCGAGACTGTCCGCACCATGTGTACTCGGATGAACAGCTCCTCAACAGCTTCTACTGCGGGATCGAGTGGGAGTACAAAAATTCTCTGAATGCTACTAGCAATGGGGATTTCATGACCAACACTAGAAACGAAGCCTTCACTCTGATTGACAACCTAACTGCAAGTTCTGATAGTCATTGTCCGGAATATGATCAATTTAGGAAGATAAATAGTGTAGAAATTCAGAGAATCGATGAAATTGCTGAGAAGTTAGATATCCTGATCCGAGCAAATCAGGGTAATCAGAGGAGTGTGAATCAGGTTGAGGACAATAGAGAAGTGGCTTAGGTTCAAGATGCTTCGGCTGGTTCTGAAGATCAAAGGGAGGTCGACTATGTTAACTGGCAGCACAGGGAACAAAACCCGAACTACCTTTCCTACAGGAGCACTAACGTTGAGAACCCACAGGACGTATCTTTCCAGCACCCACACTACCCAAAGGGTCACCTTTTCAGGGAAAGCCATTCGTCCAGAACTCATGGCAGAGATTGAACAACCAGAAACCGTTTGCTCAGAACGCAGAAGGAAGTAATTGGTAGAGACCGTACAAGCCTTATGTATCGTCGTCAATGCAGCTACAACCTCCAGCAGCACCTTCAGGGACGTCAAACGAAGAAATTAAGGCCCTAATTCAGCAGCTCGCTGTTGAGCAGCAAAAGACTACCAGTGAGCTTAATGCTAAGATGGATAACATCTACATTGACCTGAATGAGAAGTTTGAGTCAGTCTCTATGCACCTCAAGAAGCTGGACACACAACTTGCCCATACTGTTGAAGCTATAAGACGTCCCTAAGGAGCCTTACCTGGGAAAGTTGTGAAAAATCCCAGAGAATCTTGCAATGTGGTGGAGTCCGAAGCAAGGAGTTCGGTTGAGAGCAAGCACGATCCTCAAGCTCCATACCCTAAGGAGCTTGAGAAGGTAGAAGATTAGGGAAAGTTCACGATACCATGCCGGGTTGGACAAGTGGTTTTCAGCGATGCTCTATGCGATTATGGAGCTAGTATCAATGTTATCTCCTTGGATACTATGGAGAAACTTGGTATTGAGCTGATGCAAGAACATCATTCCTTTGTTTTGTTTGGAGACGAATCTTCTAAGGTCCCTAAAAGAAGACTTGTTGACTTCAGTCTCCTGGTCGGGAATTGCAAGATCCCTACAGACTTTACGGATGTTGAGATGGCAAAAGAAAGAGCCGTTCCGATCTTGTTGGGAAGGCCATTCCTCAACACAGCTGGGGCCAAGTTAGACTTTTTGAGTCAGAGAGTCGTGTTGCAGAACGTCGACAATCATGTTTCATACCCCATTCGAGCTTTTTCGAGTCATTTATGTGGGATGATTCAAGATGATGCAGAAGACAGTGACTTCGACAAGCAGTATGAGTTGTTTTGCGAACACGAGAGGGATTCGGCTGAATAATAAGACACTTGTATTCTTTATCGTCTTGACAGATTCTGCAACTATGATGTTAATGGTCTTGTTGGATACATCAGGAAGGACGTTACATACGAAAGATGAACAGTTGAAAAGTTCATCATTGAGGACATCATTATCCAAGGAGTGAGCAAACCTCACTCAAGCAGTTCCGCCATCTGAATGGCGTCCGAGTCAGGCTAATGACCGTAAAAGAGCGCTGAGTGGGAGGCAACCCACTATTAGGTAATTTTTTTTTGTTTTAACTTTTCGTTTGATTTCGTTTTTGTTTTTTGGATTTTTGTTCAAAAGTAGGAAGTTTTCGAAGGCACAGATCGATCTATCTACCAATGATCGATCGATCAAGGGCATATAGTATGATGCGCATGATTAAAAGAACGACCGAGCACAAGGCATCGACCGATCAGGACTTGTGCACGATCCATTGCCCGACTGAAAAAGGCATGGTTCGATTGATCGATGAGTAGCGCATGATCCGTTGCCCGACTGAATGAGAAAAACCCAATAATCGATCACGAAGAGCGCACGATCCATAGCACGACCTGAAAGTCAAGGATCGATCGAGCGTAGTTACCGCATGATCCAGAGCACGACATGAAGAAAGGTGGATCGATCGAGTAAAATAAGAAGATGTGCGCACGATCCACTGCCCGACCAAACAGGTAAGGATCAATCGATCCCCAACACAGGTTCGTCTTCTTAAACGCACAAAGCAGTTACTTTTCGCGAAAACCTTATTGCGAAAATTCTAAAAACTAGATTTATCTCTCGTTGTTCATCCCATTTTGACAATTCAAAAGCCTAATCCGCTTAAAATCTCATCCTCTATCTGATTTTGTGGTTTATAACTCCGATTAGCAAAGTTATGTCCTCTAAATTTGAAATTTTGATCCGATTTGGAGGTTGAATTGGGTAAAAGGGGAACTTGTTTTCTTGGTTGATTTTAATCGATTAACAGATACATATGCCTCATTCTTACATAGATTTGACCCCCTCTTGCTGTTTAGATTGTTAAATCTCGATTACGGATTGCTTGTTAGGTTGAAGGAGAATTTTTAGGGGCATTTTGAAATTTTTAGGCTTGATTTTGATTTGTTGTGGTTCGATAGATGCATTGTTGGATGTTGATATTGTTTATTTGAATGAGAATTCGAACAACTGATCGTTTTTACAACTAAGATTTCAAACTTTTGTGAATTTTCTTGGTCACAAACTCATTCTCTCGGTTATGTCTCTGTTATTTCTTTGTAGATGATTCACACATCCACCTCCAATCCTAAAAAACCTACACAGAAGGTTAGGGCATCTTCAAAACTGCAGCGCGTTCAGTCGTCACGACAGTACGACAATGTGCACAGACAGAGTCAACTCAGTGACTGTTTGTCGTGGCTGAGACCAGAACAGACCTACTTTGTTGATAGTGTGGTTAATAGGGATGCCCCCGCCCTTGTTAGGAATTCAGCAGCATACAAGGAAATGATTGAGGGAGACGGTTGGAAGAGTTTTCACGAAAGCTTTTATGATCAATTCCTGACAAACACGTTGATCCCAACCAAGTTCCTTTGCTGCGAGACGCTAAAGGATGGGCATCCTAAAAGATGTTGTTCTGCTGTTGGACAATCTTGGTCAGACCAAGTTTTGCTTCGAAGCTTATCCACTCTATCCAGAGGTCGTCCGGTAGTTCTTGGCAATGTGTGATCTGCATGCATGTGCCGATCCCCACAGTCTAGTCTATGCACAATATCTGACATACCGGTACAGACGAGCCCTCAACACGATCACAATTCAGGAGCTGTGCCAGATTTACGGCTTTGACGAGTATGCAGTTGGGCAAAAACTGTCAAAGAACTCACCTCTGAAGAACAAACTATGGTATGTGTTGTCAGGTGACAGGTACCAGGTAAGACCTCGAAGCTCACCACATCAGGAACCCGACCATTGGATAGTTGCCAAGCATATTGGGTCGACGATTCTGGCAAAGGAGGAGTCAGGCAGTGTGACAAAGTTTCAGCAAGAGTATTTGCACGACCCTATCTCTCCTATGGTCCCGGATCTGTACCACGATCCTACTCTTGCTGCAGGACCTCCTTCGAACATCAACTAGGATTATCTTTTCGACAACGAGCTAATCATGCGCATATACAGGGGCGACTCGAGGAAGGGAGTAGTTGAGCCAATCGGTAGTCTCCTGACACCGATCTTCATGCACCATGGGTTAGACCTCGAGTAGATAGAGGTTGTTCAGAGGATCGAGTTAATCGATACAGCTTCCCTGGCGCGATTTGGGTACCTTCTGGAGAAGAAGCAGTGGACATTTTTCGATGATACACCACAGATGATGTACGTCACCCTCCCAGCTCCCCACCTCACTTCAGTAAGCTGCAGAGAGAACGTGGAGTTCAGACCTGACTTGTCGCATCCCGAGATCTCTGGTAAGCTCTAGGAGAAGGAGACTGCACCGCAAGCTCGATCTAGGAGAGTTGGAGCTTCCACCTCCACTCAGTTTGTACCTCCAACATCAACTGCTCCAACTTCTGGCTTTCTGCTTCCCGAGTTTCCTGAGGAGGAACTCGGATTACCTCACTACTCGCCGGAATTCAAGGATCGGCAATTTAGAGAGTGGCAGGTTGAGAACGAGAGGAGAAAGAGGTCGATTCAGCGGACCATCTGGAACACTTTGAGGAGGATCCCAACGGCCCTTTGTATGAGTGCACCTGGCGCAGATCATGACGAGCATGCTACCACACCTACCCGCCGACCGGATGTTGCTGGACATCGGTCTGACGATGATGAGGATTATCAGACAGCGGATCACTGTCTTTCTCGCCACCGCAGAGCACCAGGCGCCCGCTAAAGCGAGAGCCCTGAGTAGCTTCTTAGCTACCTCCTACTTTTACTGCAGTTTATTTTTATTACATCTAAGACTATTTCTTTTGCTTACTTTAATTTCTTATGCGTGTTTATATGTCTTCCTTTTGGTTTATTTTTACACCGGGACGTTGTAAAGTAAGTCTGGGGGAGAACACTTATTGACTAACACATTTTTCTGTTTTGTTCCTTTTCATTCTAGGATTTTCAGACTATTTCTTTCTTTTATTTCTGTATTTTTGAGCTTTTGAGATTGACATCGGATCATTTGATTTTCTATTTCCTTAGCATTATCCTGAACTTAGTATCACTTGTTTTGCATTTGTCAGGAATCGATTAGACTACTGGAAAACCTAGAGGCAAAGCAACACTCAATTTCAGAGCACACTCATATCAACTTTCAGGGGATTTCATGTTGATTTCACACCTAACCTGACTTAATCTTCTCGTCAAGGGAATTGGTAATACATCAGGTATGTTCCTTCTCTTTACTCAGTGAAAGATGTTCCTTGTAAGTTTGGTTCTGTATCTCTCTTCACCATGTTCAGACATTTTGAGCCAAAAATTCTGATAGTCGATATAATTTTTTGCATTAAGTTAGCCTAGGGTAAAAGTTTTCCAATGACGCTGCGAATTTTTAGAGTGAATTAGATGTCTCTAAGGATACATCCAATGACGTGACTTTTTTCACCTCACTGATTAGCTTACTGAAGGAAAACTCCAATGAAACAACTTACTGGTAAGAATTGGTCTTATGAAAAGAGAGAGATGGAATCAAACTGAAGGTAGTCTAGGGAGTAGAAGTAGGAACTATTAGCCTTTTGATCGATATTCCCTCGATTAAGACTGCACTTAGATTTATTAGGGAGTCAGTATGGGAGTTCTGATTGTTTGTTTTGAGTTGTGACGCGGAATTGTTGTGTTTGCTAAGTCTAGGGGAAGTACAAGGTGGTCTCGATTTTGATGAGTCGTGATGTGCAGGATCTCGAGAGAATCATTTGTCTGATGAGACGTGATATTCCTACGGTCTTTCTTTCTTTGATTGAGGACAAACAAAAAGCTAAGTCTGGGGGAATTGATGTTCCTCATATTTTGTCGGTTTTAAGCTCATTATTACAGTTATATTTGGGAAATATCTCTATGTTTTATTGAGATTTCAGGTCAAAAACGTTTAGAGTTGGAATCATGTTTGAAGGTGGACTTTGGAGAAGTTTGAAGCATTTTCCGACATTCTCCACGAAAGGAAGGACCGATTGATCTCCCAAGGATCGATCGATCAATGATCTGAAAGGATTATGCGCACGATTCGAAGAACGAGTTGGTTTTCAAGAAGATCGATGCATCATCCCAAAAGATTGATTGATTAACCAAGGATCGATCGATCAAGGCCTTTCGCAGAAACCTAATTTCGCGATTTTCTGCTCTTGTTTTGGGCCCTATAAATGCTCTTTTTCCAATTTTTATTGGAGAGCCGCCTTTTGGATATTAGAGGCGAATTTTATAGAGTTTTAAGAGTTTGTAAGCTAGGAAGAAGATCTCTTCATACTTGAGAAGAATTTTTGAATCCTCTTTATCTTTGTTTATGCAATTTCAGTTTCATTTCATCATGATTTGTTTTATTCATTGTTCTATGTTTGAGTAGATCTTAGATCGGATCTAGGGATTCTAGGGTTTTAGAATTCACTTTTGGGGAACAAATATGATTGATATGTAGATGATTCTCCTTCTAATACTCGAATCTAATGCATAGATTAGCCTGATCACCTAGTCAATGATTTTAGGTTGTTAACTTTCTAGAAGATTGTTAAGAATTAGAACTAGGTTAGAAGAGCAATTCCTTCACTACCAACGAGAGTTGATGCTAGGTTGGATTGTGGGTAATTGAACCTAAACGATAAAGCATGTCTGTAATCTGAAACCAATGAGAGTTAGTACCTTTACGTTATTCGTAGAGGGGTAGATTCAACGAGAGGTGGTTTACCTTTATTTATGTTCAAGCCGAGAATAAGATTAGAGTAGTTCCTGAATAGTTTCCCTGACAAGAATTCTAACTCCCGAATGAATACCCGACATCCAATTACTTTAATTATTTGATTACAATCACATTTAAGTTGTTAGAATTCACTTCCTTCATTTGATTGATATAGCTTGCGATTCAATAGAAATTGAGAGTGTAACTTGGTTCTTCGTGGATTCGATCCCTAAATACTATTTTGTTTGCTGTGCACTTGCAGTAGAATATAGGGTTAAAACTCGTTGTATCAGTAAGAACAGAAAAAAAGAAAAAAGAAAAAAAAGAAGAAGCAAAGATGACAAAAATATTTAGATGATTAAGAAACATAACAAGCGAGTTGAGCACAAGTACTCGTGAGTTGGTCAAAGCAGAAACTCTATGATGTAAGAGTAGATGAAGTTGGTTTACGATACTAAGAACCAAATCAACAGTGCTTCTCCTGGTCAGTTGAAATGCTACTTTTAGTTACTGAAATCAATTTATGGAACAAATAGTTTGTAACATATGAGTGGCTGTTTGATCAATGCCATATACAAACATATGTGTAATCTTAAAGCTGTGTAATAGATCTAACTCTCAATGGCCCAATAGTGTGAATACTGTCCAAAATTTCATCAGCGGTAGCTTTGGCTATTTTGAATGAGGGAGCATCATCGGCGAACTGCACAAGGATAGCTATACGAGACATATAATATCGAGCGGCTATTTTAAATATATCAAATGCAAACGAAATTTTGTGAGACATGTTAACTGTAGTTTTTAAAATATTGCATATTTGTTCAATTTGTCCTTCAGTTACTGTTACCCGGACTCTTTCAAGATACCGAGCATCTCTATTATCTGCTGCTAACACAAGGAGAAAGGTAGGATTACGTGTGGATTCATCAGATGTTAGCATATAGGCACCTTTGAGCATAATCTTTTTCTTTGCAATATCTCTTCGAGCACTGCATGTTGCCATAAATCGTGTGAGATCTTCAATGCCACCTCTTCCAGCCAGTGTCATAATGGATTCTAACAAATGTTTTGGTAGATTACACAAATCCAACTGAAAATTGTTTCTGGTTGACATAACTAAAAAATGATGATTCTTGTCATTTGGTTATTTGCTTTTTGCATGAGAGTGGGGGTTGATAGGGAAACAAAAGCGTGCATAGTAAACAAGCTACAAACGTGGATCCAAAAATATCTTGTATTAAATTATAGATCCCAACTTATTCGTTAACCAAATAGTTTGTTCTGTAATTGAACTAGCTGAAGTTAAATATACTAAAGTTATAAACACAACCTCTCCTTAAAACGTTAGTGGTTGGATTATCTTATACATCTCATAAAAGATATTATTGGATATGAATCACTCGTTATGGTACAATAGTGAGGTTAATATATATCACTTTAATCTCTGGGCACAAGACATCAATATTGACTTTTGTTTTGGAAATATTTTTAGGAGCTATAGATAAAAGAATTCGAAAAGGTTGGTTATTTAGCATCAGACTAATTTATGAATTACATGAGATTTAACATATAAGAAATGTGACGAGGAATAAAAAGGATTCATCCAAAAAAGCGAGGTTTGAAACTATGTATTTCACACCTATTCCCAAGGCAAAGACTGTATCCTATGAAGGGACTTAAAGTTGTGATAGTTTAGGAGAAAGCATAATGTGAATCAACAACATAGATGACTAACCCTTTAACCTACATAAGTGTGATGTAGTATGTACCATCTAAAAAAGAATTTAAAGTTATTTCCAGCTAAATAAATATATAACCGGACAAAGTAGTTAACAACACATAATAATAATTATGTCCTTGTCTCTCTACCAGATACATACAAAACGAGGATATATGAGAACATAGCGTTCTTTATCACATAAAAGGCAACATCAAATTAAACAAAGACAATATATGGTGCGGAACTGAGAACTGCGCATTTTGTTGTTGCCCTCAACTTATCAACATGCTCTAATGAACTCCACCATCGAGAAAATGGGTAATGACATTGTTTTTCCAAAAGCAGAATTTAGTGATTCCGCAATATTACCGGTCATTATAATATATAGAAGACAATTTATTAATTGGTAAAAGGGATTATTAATATATACACATGGATTAGGTTAAGGGATAGTAATTTGTCAATGAATACTAATATATTCATTTGTAGGTACTTGTCCATTTCTAGTCACATTTAGTTTTGACTAAAACATGGACGAGTTGAATAAATTAGAAACATCAAGTATATAACAAACCGTCACCATGATTGGCCAATGTCCATACCCAAATATTTTGTAATTTTTCAATTACATTATTAATATTTATATAGTGCCTTCCTAGTCATTGTATTTAAAAATGTCTATGTACATTTTACTATTAGCGAGTGCTTCGACAATGTCATTTGTTTGAATATTTTCCATTAGAAAATTATAAAAAATAACAAGACATCATTGCTATTTAGAATATGTCGACGTCCACATACATAGTCGTCTAATTAACAACCAACGTCGATAACATTTAGCAAAACAAAAAAAGGCGATGACATGAAGCCGTTGGCATAATTTACAATGACCGAAATATTCAAAGAAATGAGAAGAATGAGAAGCAAAACGGGTAACAGTTAACAACTAAAATAGCTGGAGAGAGAGGAAATGGGAAGATAGCAGAATTAAAAATTTTGAACATGGACAGGACATTTTTGATTATTATCTTTTAAACATGATGATGTTTTTGATAATTTTCTCTGTAAAATAATAAATAGTTTACTGTTATTGAATTTTGAAATTTCAAAACTCTTTTAAAATCATGTGTTATAAATTTTGGTATTTTAAAACTTTGTAAACAATTATTAAAAGTCATATATCATTAAATTGAAGACTTTTAAAAATCAATAAAAATCATGTTATTAATTAAAATGAATTGAATACACTTTATAAATAGAGTTTTGTATTACTGGTTTATAGAATTTAAACATTTTTATTTATAGAATAAATTCTTTTTTTTTGTCAACACTATATCATAACTGACTGGTCCATTAGCCAAAATCCTATATAATGTTAATAGTAGAACTCGATTCATGTATGTGATAGTGTCTTTTTATTGGATTTATCACCTACCACTAAACTAAAATCACTTATTGATATGATATTTTTTTAAATAATTGTTGTATTATAAAATTTTCAAAATTAGAAAAGAAAAGTTAACAACAACAAAACACTGTTTGGAAAAGGAAATACACAAGTAACTACAAAAAATATACTTTTGACTATCATACTACATATTAAAATACACTATTGCATAGCGTAATATTCTATAATACTTACAAATTAATTTTAGATACTCTATTATAGAAATGTAGGGACACGGTAAGAGAGGTGACAAAAACTCTTCTCATAATGTATTTTAGGTTCGCGCATCGATGTCATAGAACCTTAACAAAAATGCTCTATTATGGTCCAATAAAATCTAGTAAAATTTATGTGGAGCCGACAAAAATATATTTTATAATAAAAACAAATTTTAGATATGAACCATATATAATTGAAAATTGAAATTTCTAACAAATCTAACCTCTATTAAAAGAAAATATAGTTAATAGACACATAATATATAATTAATCTAATGAGTAGAGAAGATCTTCCTTATTGGAAAACAAAAGAAAACTCTACAAAAACCACATTTATTAACAAAACGAAAAATTAGCAATATAATACCTAAGATTAAACAAAATAACAATATTTCAATAAAATTGTACAAATTAACAAAACTCTACAAAAATATATTCTCTAAGATTGACATACTCAATAGGAGTTTAAAGCAATCCATGATAAAATATTGTGTGAATCAATAAAATTTATGAAATTTTACAATTGTTGAAGTGATTAAAAGTTTCCACAAATCCGAATTGAATAAGCCTCCATTAATCTCCAGCCATAAGAAATAAGTCATTTATAGGAATTGTGTCATATACCTAATTCTTCAAAAAAGTTTATGTATTTCACCTAATTCACTCATATTACAATATATATATATATATATATTTATTTTTTTTTCTTTTCATTTTTGGCCAAAAGAACAACCGAAAAATAAAGTGGCTGTTGGGTTTAGGGTTTAAGATTGTCGGAGCCATTTCTGATTGTATCGTCAATTTATCATCATCTTCCCTTAATCGCCATTTTTGATGCGGTTTTCTCCAAACTTATTAATCTCACAGTTAAGATTAATTCGCAAAGCAGGCTGTTCGCGTTTCTATGCCGTCTCTGCGCAGAACACTAATCTCTCAGATTCGGAATCACAGGTGAATAGCCCTAATATATTTAAGTTTAATCAAATTGGTCTGCAGCGAGTCCTGAATCGTACCAGAGATGACCCGATTCAGGCTTTGTCCTTTTTGGGACAGCTTAAAGACCATGGGATTTCGCCTAATGTTACTGCTTATGCCACTCTTGTAAGAATTCTTTCTAGTTGGGGTTTGGACAGGAAGTTAGATTCGATATTAGTTGAACTTATCGGGAACGAGGACCGGGGTTTCAGTGTCATGGATTTCATAGCAGTCATTGGAGAAGAAGCTGACCATGATAAAAGGTCTTTGCTTTTGACCAGAGTCTCTGGTGCTTTGATTAAAGCTTATGTTGCTCTTGGCATGTTTGACGAGGCTATCGATGTTTTGTTCCAGAGTAAACGCTTGGATTGTGTACCTGATATTAAGTCATGCAATTTCTTGATGAATCGTTTGATTGAATTTGGCAAAACTGGTGTAGCAGTGGCTCTTTTTCGGCAACTTCAGCAGTTGGGGTTGTGTGCAAATGAGTACACATATACAATTGTGGTTAAGGCATTGTGTAGACAGGGCGATTTGAAAGGAGCAGCCATGTTGCTGGAGGGAAGTCCGAGCATGTTTGCGTATACAACTTTCATTGAAGGACTTTGTGTAAATGGGGAGACAGAAAAAGCTGTTGTTCTGATCAAAGAAATGATAGATAAAAAAGCTCTGGCTGGTGATGACATTCGAACTGTATATAACATGCTGGTCCGTGGCTTCTGTAATGAGATGAAAATGAAAGATGCGGAAAGAGTTATTCTTGAAATGGAGAAAACTTGGATTGGTCTTGATGTTTATGCTTGCTCAGCGATAATTGATCGGCACTGCAAGAGTATGAATTTACCTGAAGCATTGGGGTTTCTGGATAAAATGTTGAGAAAAGGGCTGAAAATAAATTGTGTGATTGTAAGTTCAATCCTTCAGTGTTATTGTAAGATGGGCATGTGTTTGGAAGCAGTACAAAAGTTCAAAGAATTTAGAGACATGAACATTTTCCTTGACAGGGTTTGTTACAATGTCGCGTTTGACGCTTTGGGCAAGCTTGGCAGAGTGGAAGAAGCTATAGTGTTGCTTCAGGAAATGAGGCATAAAGGATTGGTTCCTGATGTCATCAATTACACAACTTTGATGGATGGCTACTGCCTTCAAGGTAAAGTTGTTGATGCCCTTGATTTGATTGACGAAATGATAGGAAATGGCACTTCTCCTGATGTAATCACGTACAACGTGCTTGTCAGTGGATTGGCCAGGAATGGCCATGCGAAAGAGGCACTTAAACTTTATGATAGAATGAAAGCTGAGGGATTGAAGCCCAATGCTGTAACACACAATGTGATCATTGAGAGCTTGTGTTTTGCACGTGAAATAGAAGATGCCAACAAGTTCTTCATGAGTCTGGAACAAAAGTGCCCGGAAAATTATGCCAGTTTGGTCAAAGGTTATTGTGAATCTGGCCTTTCTGAATTTGCCTTTAGAGTGTTCATTGGACTGGAGTTCCCTCTGGGCAAGAGTGTGTACATGAAACTATTTAATAGTCTCTGCATTGAGGGTTATCTCAACAAAGCTCTTGTTGTACTGAAAACAATGTGGGCTTATCAGGTTGAACCTGGGAGGAGCATGTGTGGCAAGATGATTGGGGCTCTGTGTGGGTTAAATAATGCGAGAGAGGCCCAGATATTATTTGACACTATGGTTGGAAGAGGAATCATCCCTGATTTGTTTACTTATACGATCATGATTCACACCTACTGTAGGCTAAATGAGCTACAGAAAGCGGATTCTCTGTTTGAGGACATGAAGCAGAGAGGAATAAAGCCTGATGTGGTAACATACACAGTTTTGCTTGATAGTTATTTGAAGTTGGATCCAGAGCAGCATGAAACATGTTCTGTTCAAGGAGAAGTGCGGAATAGGAAAGCTTCAGAAGTTTGGAGAGAATTCACAGCTGCCAAAATTGAACTAGATGTTGTATGCTATACAGTTTTGATAGATCGCCAATGCAAGATTAACAATCTAGAACATGCCACTAAACTTTTTGAACGAATGATAGACAGTGGGCAGAAGCCTGATATGGTGACTTACACAGCTCTAATATCTGGTTATTGTCGCAAAGGTTACATCAATAAGGCAGTCAAACTTGTTACTGAACTGTCAGAAAAGGATACTTTACCAACTGAACAGTTTGGGGCTGCAGTTAAGCGTGCTGCTTTAACAGCCAAGAGGTTTCAATATAGGGAGTGAAGATTGAAGGGAGTAATGGGGGTATATCTGGAACGTCAGGTGTAATATACTATACACAATGAACACATCGAATTTGGAGGTAAAAGATAGAATTTCAGCATATTGAGAAGAAATTTTGGATCTGAATCTGCATAAAAATGGGTTTTGAAGAATATTTTTATGAAAATGCGCTTCTTTCCTGACTTTACACCCTGGTGAGAATTGGTTCTTCCCTCAAGTGTGGTCAAAGCAGAAACTCTATGATGTAAGAGTAGATGAAGTTGGTTGACGATACTAAGAACCAAATCAACAATGCTTTTTCTGGTCAGTTGAAATGCTACTTTTATCTACTGAAATCAATTTATGGAGCAGATGGTTTGTAACATATGAGTGATTGTTTGATCAATGCCATATAAAAACATATGTGTAATCTTAAAGCTGTGTAATAGATCTAAGTTTTTTACCATCTCACAAAACAGTCTTGTTTTTCACTACAACAATATAAGTCTTCTTCTGAACTCTCGTTTTTGTGATCACACATCCTAATAAGAGATGATTTGTTATTCTGTTTGCAGAGAGTAGTCATGAATCAAATAGGCTTTTGATTTCGTGAAGATCAGGCAACTATCTCCAAGGCTTAGACTTATTTTTCCGAATGGTCATTACTAAGTTCTGTTTGTTAGAGAGAGAGAGGATGAAGGGCAGAGATCTGTGTAGCTGCAAAAGTGGCAAATGTTTGTGATCAGTTATCAAACAATGGTTGTAGGACGACGCAGCATTGATGGTCTCCTCGTAATGTTTCTGGTGTTACTTTGGACTGTTTCTGTAAGTAGAAGACTTTTAATCCTATCTCCATAACATCAGTTTTAATTCCTACTTTTTCGTGCCTTTGCGACTTTTAGCTTCATCATAAATTAGACACTTGAAATTTATGTAAGAGTTTCGCAATTCGTTGGTTGTCGAATAACAGAGACTATTGTTACAGGAAATCATTAGAACAAGTATTAATTAACAATCTAACCATGAAACAGTATGATTTACGATATACTTGTATTTCTACAATATTTTTTTTTCTCTGCTCTCATAATTAATCTCTCCTCTTTTTCTCCCATAGATGGTCGGGTTTTTCTTCTTTTAATGTGAAGGGCATTTTAGTCATATTTCATTTCATATACCATAAAACCTCCATAAATTAATACTAGTTAAATTAATTATGTATAAATTAATAAAAAAATTTGATGTCAAGTTGGCCAGTATAAAATTTGATCAAATTTAATAAAGTAATAACTATTTTGAAACCCTTATATAAAAATATAGTTCCAATAAATCATAAATTAATAATCATCTAAATTTATATATGTATATATTCATATATATATAATTTGATATTTATGTATGGTTTAAATAAATATTTCTTTTTCTTAGAGTTAAACTCTATAAAACAGTTGTTATATTATATTTTAAAACTATTTTTGTAATATACCATCTTGTAGAAAATAACCAAATTTTTTTAAAATTTTTAGTTTCTAAAATATATTATTTTTATTATAATAGTTTTATATGTTGTTGAAATAAGACAGTTATCATTACTCGTATATTTGAATATATATATATATATATAGTATAGGTAAGCTATAATCAATAATATTATCTTTTAGATAATAAAATTTGAAGTTCTAAAATTATGAAATTATAATATTCAAAAGATTAATGATATCAGTTTATCATTTTAAAAGAATTAAGCAACTAAAAATATTATAAATAATATTAATTTATAAATTACTAATTTTAAAAAATTTCTGACATTATCTATTTATAAAGGTTTTAAGCAATACATGATTATTTCTCAAATTCACCCACATGAGCGAAAGAACCTTTTGTTAATCTTTTTCTTATTTTTGTTCAAGATAATGGCAGTCTTTGTACGTAAAACGAGTTATTAGGGAATTTTTTCTTTTTACACAAAATATGTGCTATTGTTTTTACACTCCTCAAATGTGGATTATTTTCTTGTATTATGTATAAATATGCCAAGACTAAGAACACATTAAGGAAAACCAATCTCTTAGATCAATACATCATTTTGCGATTTGTAAGTTTTCTTAGCTCAGCGCACAAGACTCGAATATAACGACCAGATTGTTTGGCTTACAAAGCCATAAAGAATTTTTTACAATCAAGGAACAAAAGCAAAATAGATTATACTAGTACTTTTTGATTTCCAATTTATAAAATATCTCACATAAATGGTCAACAATTAAACTTAAGTATTCTTTGTGTTTACTCAATTTAGCGACGAGACCATGCTATACAGTTTAATTAGGTCGAGTAGGCATTGCGATGCAGCCACATGAAACTGGAATGGCCAAAAACATTCAATTAGAATTTAGTTATAAGACAAAGACAGACAGCTTTTGATATTACCACAATCATTAGAGTATGGAGATTTACTAATATGTGAAATCTAATGAGGGGATCAACTTCGTGAAAAGAGAAATATCAAAATAGCAAAAGTGTTATAGAAAGTGAATACAAATCAGAGAACATACCTGAGCGATCTTCACTATGTGAATGCATTCCAGTAGTTTAGGAACCAGTGAGTGATATAACTGAAAAAGCAAGCATGATACTTAATATGCAATTCAGATTTATACGTGAGAGGCGGTAAGCAATGTAGATATGAATAAATTACCTCATCAGTGAATTTTGTTGCATCACTAGGTAAAAGGTTATCAGTGGAGTCATTCCATAGACTCTGAAACCTTGAAAAAAGCTTTCCAACACATGTAATCCCGGACAATTTTACTGCCCAAGGAAAATTAAGATTGGTAAAGGTAATCAAAATATTTCTCGTAAATAAAGGGAGAGAAGAAACCAGTACCAGTCCATAAAAAACCAGGTGAAACGGATATAAGAAGAACATGAGAATGACATCTATGGTTGCCACTTGGATGCAAGACTTGACGCATTCCATGATTTTTTCAAGTGGGACATGTCCGTCTTCTCCATTTTCTAATTCTGAAACAAAGGGTAGATACGCTCAGATTACTGCGATAAGTTTCTGATGGCATTGCACCTATCTTCTAATATGAGCTATTCAACAAGGAAATGATAATCATTTGCTCGAGAACACAAGTACTCACGAGTACTGCTGAACATAATATCCAATGTAACGAATGCAAATGATGCAAAAGTGTCACCAAACGAAGTAACGACTCAAGGTAATATAACAACCTGTTTTGACGGCATCACTTGCTGCCTGAACTGGAATACTCGTTTTAGCGGAGGCAGCAATACACAATCTCATATAACATCGGGAAAATAACACTGAAAGTTTCTGGATCGCCAAAACCTATTACGACCTGAAAAACATATAAAGAAAATATTCAAAGATCCACAAACCAAATAATGCTTCGAAAGAACATCATTATCTGTAGTTTGTTAAGCTCAATGATTCTTATTGATAGGAATCGTACAATATATAGAGACATAGAGACACTAGGTTTAAGAGCTAAATGACTAATCTATCCTTTACATACTATTAACATCTATACGCCCCACAAGATGGAGTAACCGAGGTTAAGCCAATCTTGCTATTAAGATCTAAGTATCGGGGTCGTGACAAAGGTTTCGTTAGAGTATCCGCGAGTTGGTCTTTCGATGAGACATGTACCACTCGGAGAAGTCCCTTCTGTACTAGTTCTCGAATAAAATGGTAGTCAAGTGCCAAATGCTTCATTCGAGAGTGGAAAACCGGGTTGGCACATAAGTATGTTGCGCCTATATTATCGCAGTAAATGACCGGCGGTGTGGAACTTGTAACACCGAGTTCCTTCAAGAGCGAAACTATCCATTGAACTTCAGTGGCTGTTGCAGAAACCGCACGGTACGCAGCCTCGGTAGACGATCGAGCAATGGCCCTTTGTTTGCAAGATGTCCATGAGATCGGTGTCATACCTAGGTAGATGACATACCCGTTTGTGGAGATAAAATCATCCGTGTCACCGGCCCAATCCGCATCGGTATAACCATGAAGAACGAAATTTGAACTCTTCTTTATAGTAATTCCATGTGAAACTGTACCATAAAGATAGCGAAGGATGCGCTTAGCAGCCTGCATATGAAGTTCAGTGGGAGCATGCATATATTGCGAGAGACGATTAACCGAATAAGCAATGTCTGGTCGCGTGAATTGTAGGTATTGCAAGCTACCCATGATCATACGGTACTCGCGAGAGCATGAAAGAGGAGAGCCCGAGTTTTGTGACAAGCGCGGAAGTGGTGGCATGGGAGTCGTAACCGGTTTTGCTTCGCTCATCTTCGTCTTCTCCAGTAAATCAACAATATACTTTCTTTGCATAAGGTGGAGACCTTGAGGTGTATGAATAACTTCAATGCCAAGAAAGTAAGACAAATCGGATGGCTTTTTGAGGGAGAATCGCGTAGACAAAGCTTTGATGAAGTCATCAACAAGTGTAGAGGTTCTGCCCGTGACTATGATATCATCAACATATACCAATGTATAGATGAGATTATGACCATGAGAGTAGATAAATACCGACGTATCCGCAATGGAATTGGTGAAGCCGAGCTGAAGTAGATAATTGCGGAGTTCTTGGTACCAAGCCCGAGGAGCTTGTTTGAGACCATAAAGAGCCTTCCGAAGACGCCACACATGATTTGGTCTGTCATGATCAACATATCCCGAAGGTTGAGAGACATAGACTTCTTCATCAAGAGTACCATGAAGAAATGCGTTATTGACATCAAGTTGTTGAATTTTCCAGCCCCTAGTAACCGCAAGGTGAAGAATGAGGCGAATAGAAACGGACTTTACAATGGGGCTGAATGTCTTGGAATAGTCAAGTCCATACTCCTGGTTGAAACAGCGAGCAACAAGCCGAGCCTTGTACCTGTCAATAGCACCACTAGGAAAATATTTGAGAGTATAAATCCATTTAGTGGAAATCACATTATGTCCTTGTTTTGGAGGCACCAAATCATACGTATGATTACGAATTTGAGCATTAAGTTCATCATCCATAGATTTCCGAAAGTTTGAATCTCGCAAAGCTTGAGTTACCGTGGTTGGGAGAAGAGGTTGTGGTTTTGGCTGTAAACGACATTTTCGGGTTAGGTTTAGTAATATTGTCCTTTTGACGGGTTTGCATAGGGTGAGTGTTTTGTGTTGGTTTTGGGTTTGGTATTTTTGGGCAGTTTTGGAACGGATTCAATAACGGTAGTAGTTGCGGTTTTGTTAGGCTGAGTAGGATCAGGTTGTGGTGTAATGGAGTCGGGATTAGAATTGGGAGTGTTGGTAGTTTTATGGCGACGTTGGTAAGTAATAAGCGGAGGGGAAGAGGGACGTACCGAAGCTGAGAGTGGAGGATCCGAGACGGGAAGCGCTTGTGACAAAGCTGATACGAGTGGTGGCGTGGTAAACGGAATGGAGGTGGTGATGAGATTGGTAGGATCGGGATTAGTGGAGAAAGAGTCGGGTGAGAGGACATCGGATCGTTGTTGAAAGGGGTATACGGACTCAATGAATTTGACATGGCGGGAGATGTATACGCGTCCGGTTGGGTAGTGTAGGCAAAGATACGCACTTTGAGTAAATGAGTATCCTAAGAACACACATGGAAAAGAACGTGAATTGAGCTTATGTGAGGTATACGGTCGGAGCCACGGGAGACATAGAGTGCCGAATACCTTGAGTTTCATGTAGTTTGGTTGGTGACCGAAGAGCTTTTGATAAGGGGAGTGATTTTGGAGCACTTTGGTGGGCATGCAGTTGATGAGGTAGATAGTGGTGGCGAAAGCATACGGCCAATACTCACGCGGTATGGAGGCTTGATGAAGGAGAGTGAGACCCGTTTCAACTATATGACGATGTTTTCGTTCAGCAAGGCCATTGTGCTCTGGCGTGTGTGGTGGAGAAGTGAGATGAGAGATTTTGCTGGCCTCAAGAAAAGAGCGTAGCGCAATGAATTCGCTCCCATTGTCGGTGTAGAGAGTCTTGAGAGGTTGTTGAAACCGTTTTTCCACAAGAGCTTTCAATACAATGAATGTATCTCGAACCTTGGATTTTTGCTTCAATGGGTATAGCCACGTATAACGCGTGAAATGATCCACAAAAATCACATAGTAGCGGTAATTGTCCTTCGATAAAATGGGAGCCATCCAAACATCCGAATAAATATACTTCAACGGGTGTGTTGAAACAATTGTTTTTGTCGAAAACGGCAACTTGTGGCTTTTATTGATGAAACAATGAGAACATGGGAAACCTTTATTGGACTGCGAACAAGGTAACGAGAATTTGGAAAGCAAGGACTGTAAAACGGGTGGAGACGGGTGGCCAAGACGAGAATGCCATGTTGGAAGCGTCGGTTTGGAGGAGGATATAGAGATGTTGAAGGACGCGGGTTGAAGATGAGGTGTTGGCCACTCGTATAGCTCGTCTTTAGTGCTCCTTTGGAGCAAGCGGAGCCCCGTTCTGAGATCCTTCACCTGAAAAGAGGCGGGGAAAAGTTCCACCGACACTTTATTAGTATTGCATAATCGATA
Organism: Lepidium sativum; assembly: GCA_023374145.1. Classification (NCBI taxonomy): domain Eukaryota; kingdom Viridiplantae; phylum Streptophyta; class Magnoliopsida; order Brassicales; family Brassicaceae; genus Lepidium; species Lepidium sativum. The sequence continues at coordinate 42,260 of JAKUCM010000245.1, read as the reverse complement.
CACGAAAATAAGATTTTTGTGAAGATTAGGAATATAAAGAATTTTATTCAAATGTAAAGGACGAGTTTGGGTAGAAAGAGAGGTGGAACCGGTATGTGAGATTGCGAGATTCGAACCATCAACAATTGTAACCTCTTCTCCACCGTTGTAGAGTTGATGAAGAGAAAGATTGTTCATGTCGCTAGTGAGATGATGGGTAGCACCGGAATCAACAAGCCACGAGTTGGAATCATTGCCGACCGCGGAGGCCATGTGCGCCCTAGGACGCCACGAGGTCCCCGACGTTGGGTTGCAAGGTGAGGACGCAGAGTAGGTGTCTCGAGACGGCTGGTAATAGGAGCACGAGCATACGCTATGCCCAAGAACCCCGCAAATTTGACATTTGCCTTGGTAGCCACGCGGTGCTTGCTCGGAGCGAGAGGAAGCGTAGGAGGATGAATGAGCGGAGCGATGTTGGCGTGGCTGAGAGTTGTTGTTGTGGTCGCTGTTAAAGTAGCGAGGACCAGAAGGCGTGTTGTTGTTGTACCGAACCGAAGCTGCATGAGCGGAGACAGGGGCGAGTGCAGCGGTTTCGACGTGTTGGAGAAGCTTGAGATCATGGTTGATTAGCTTCTCGTGAAGCTCAGCGAGTGTTGGGGCGGTGTCACGGCTCTCGATTTGATCGACCAGCGTCTTGTAATCATCAGGGAGGCCAGTGAGAACATATTCTATCTTGTCTTCGTGATCAACCGGCTTGCCAAAGAGCGCAAGTTAATCAAATCGAGTAACAAATCCTTGAAAATACTCATTCACAGATTTGTTACCTTTGGTCCATGTTCGCACTTGATGCTTGATTTGTTTGATATGACCACGAGTGGGCTTGGCATAGATTGATGTGAGAATGCTCCAAACTTCAGCGGAAGTGTTGGCAGTAAAAAGAATCGGCATAATAGATGGTGAGATTGCACTGAGAATAGCACTAAAGACAAGTCGATCTTGCCTTTTCCAGAATGCGTGATCGGGATTAGTTGTGATCACGTCATTGCGGGTGATTGTAGGTGGTGGTGATGGGCGGGTTCCGTCGATGAATCCCGCAAGGTTGTAGCCGTCGAGTAGGGCCAGAATCTGGCGGCTCCACATGAGAAAGGTGCACTCGGTTAGCTTGGTAATGTTGGAGGTGTTGACAGCAAAGAGTGTTGTGGTATCGGTCATTGATATGGCTTCGGCGGTTGGCATCGTGAAGAGAAGAAGAGAGAGCCGCGATCAAAGTTTGAAAAATTGTTAGGCGGAAAAGATTAAATCAATCATATGATATATTAAATCAATCGAATGATTAAAGTTAGACAAGTCAAATAAGGAAGTCTGAGTTCACGAAGATGGGCAAGATGATATGGAATTACGTCACTTCTATTAAGCTAGATGGTTACGATTACTTCAGTGAGTTCAGTCTACCTCATGTGAATATAGTTCTCTCTTGGGAATTCTTTTCAAGTCATGAGACGAATCACATTACCTGTTTATTCCCTAAAATCTTTTCCTCTTTTTATTTTTTGTGGATTTACATGGCAGGGACAGAAAATAGGTTGAAAATGGCTAATCAAAATGACATCTGCCTTACTATTGATCTCTAAATTTAGTCCGACACCTGACTGTCGAACTACATTTTCAGTAAACGTATCCACAGTAGCAATTACATAAGGCTGCACAAATAAACTATAAGAACTCCAATGCACATATGCAAAAAGATAAAAGTGGTATACCAATTTCGAACATCATAACCATCTTTGGCCACTACTAATGAATGCAATCACTTTGACGAGGGTTATCATACCTATATTACATCCAATGGTAAACTTAACGATAGTAATGGTCGAAACCCAGACAAGAAAGGTAGTCTCAGGTAAAGGTATTAGATGATTTAGTTTAATACTCGTACAAGGTTTTTAATGACTGACCTCGTATTGAGGCCAACACCACCCCGAACAAGTTGTGTGAGACAAGGTATTAACTGATCAAGTGACTCCATATCCACTATATTAACACATAGATCAAGAGTTTCCCACATTGGAGAGCCTTTTGAAATTGAAATTCTTAAACTTTCGAGTTTCTCCGTTCCAATGCCAATATTGGCAGCATGCAACTGAAACATGAAAAACTTGAGTTTAATACAAATGTCAGGACAAGGCGAAGATACAAACTGAGGTTGTAAATGATACCTCAACATAGTTAAGTCCTTGGTCTTCAAGGCTAGATAAACTTTCCAACATACAGCAAACTAAGTCTGACAAATGTGGACGGAGGGCAAATCGAAACAAATAGCAGATATCATTGTGAATGATCAGATATGTATCCTGAGCACATTCAGTTGACCACCAGCAAGTAATTTTGAAGCGATACATAACAAGTACAGAAATTCAATCACATACACTTCAAACTGGTTCATGATTTCAGGTTTCGAGCCAAAAGTGAAAGAACACGCAACACAAAAAAAATTAAAGATTCTCCTTGGTTTAATATTCATTAAGCTCCTATCTGTCCTCCCGGCCAAAAGCATTGAAAATAAAAAACACAAGGCTAAATTCCGAAATCTTGGTTACTGATAACTCAACTGTATTGGAAAAAATATAAAATATACCACTACTAATGTCACAAGCATAGTCTTTTAAAAAAACATATAAGAAAATTAGTAATTTATGTGCATGATTCCCTTAGGCCATCAATTTAACAAAGTTAGGACTAACCTTTGCAAGCTTCATAACAACTCCAATTGAAGCCTTACGCACACTGTTGACTTTACTCATTAATCCTTCTAAGAACAAAAAAGGAAGAACAATATCCATTGCTTGTCTTGTATCTGATAGCTCAGTGAGAGTGACATCACAAATTCTAATTGTTAAGGATGTCACGGCACGACATAATTTATCACCAGCATTTCTCACAGTCTCTTTAATGTCATCCATAGCACGGAAAGAAGCTATCCATAGTTTTTTTAAATGCTCCCTGATCTTTAATAACATGAGTGCGGGAGATAAACAATTACTTAGAGAATAAAATGGATAATAATTTTTAGGTACAAGAAAGAAACAACCACAAAGCTGGGTGCATATATCATATTCTTCACTACAATCTGCTTCGAAAGATGAAAATAAAACCGGCGCGAAATGATATTCAAAAAGGATCACAGCATATATTATTGCAAACAAGACCAGAACCAGTGTTCAAGATATGGAGTTTAACTTCAGCCATTCACTAGAATTTACAGATGCAGTATCTAATGCCAAAGCAACGGAAAGTTTCATTAAATCTGTCTATTAGAAATGAAGATCCCACTTGGTCAGATTTCTGACCTTGAATAATATCAGCAAGGGCAAGACAGGATGCCTCACGGGAACGTCAAAGCCTTGAACCACATTGCACTAACAGATGATGTGATTCAAATATTCATCAACAGCTTTCTTAGGATCTTGTATCAGAGCTTTCCAAATGTGTGCCATCGCATCCTGCCAAAATTATACAAACAGTTACTAAAACAAATAAACAAATGCAGGATTAAGTAATATCCTTATACAGCTGTACTTTTGGTGGTAAAACAACTTTTCTCATCTTCAGATATATAACAGAGACTAAATTCAACAAATATACGCAGAAAATGTAGCATATACAGGACCAAAGTGATTTATGCAGTCTGTAGAATTGCAATAGCCAAATATTTTTCGAGGATAGACAGAAAAATCTACTATTTATATACAGGAAAATAAAATACATCTAAATTCTAGAAGTGGTGTCAACTCAGTTCAGTTTAAACAAGCCAATCTATAGTCAGTAGACCAGAAACGAACATATAGCTTGGATGCGCTTCTATACTAACAATATACAAAATAAATTAACAGCACAGACTGAACCATAAACTTATGTGTGTTTCAGGCTGCTTGTGGGGCCAAAAGAAGAAAAAAAAAAGAACCAGCTAATAACTGGTCTTTATTCCAAAAACATAGTAATCTAACCTGCACGTTCTTGTCAGGAACATATTGGTAACGAATCAACCTTGGAATCAACAATTGCAAATGTGGTTGAAGAGCATCTCCTGCTTGTTTGGCTATCTTGGAGAACCCAAAAGCGGCTCCTCTCTTTGAATTAAGAGAAGCTTGGTGATTGGCTAAGTCCATAAATTTGTAAGATTACAAAACTCCTTGTAAGTGCTAATCTTCCCCCCACTGGGACTCTCACCGATAGTTCCCTCTTGAAACATTTCAGAAACAAAATACCAGAAGGAAGGACCTAGATGGGTAGATTTTACCTTCACAGCTCGTTTTCTTTTGCTTGTACCAGTTAAAGTATTTACCAGAGCATCTACCAGGTTTTTCTTCATTGATGCATCACCTAGTTCATATATGATGCTCATGCCTTGGGATCCCAGCTCCTTTGTAAGTTCATTCTGGTCGCCTAATAAATGTGAGAAAGCCTCCTGCAAATTTTTTAAAAGTTAAACAACAGTTTGTACAACCTTATATCCATAGTGGAGTTGATAGCACCAATAATAGCTGGAAACTGAAAGAAAAAAAGGATAAAGCGAAAGATGGTCATGGGGCTTTCATGATAAATAGTTATAGAGATGACAGGTCCAGGCTCCAATTGGGTAATGCATCTATGTACACTGCAATGAAACTGCTCTTAATTTTCCTTATAGTTGTGATAGTGCAGGAACAGGCTACAACTGCAAATAAGCTTCCTGTGCCGCTTACTAACCTGGATTTTAGGAAGCATTAGTTGGATTGATGGCTGCTGGCCACAGTACATGGTCAAAGACAGCATCCACACAGTTCCAGCACATCGTTCATCCTTTCTGCTACTATATAGAAGAGTACCAAAGAGTTTTCCACTAATTGTTTCTCTGGTTATGATACGGCTATCATCCTCAAACTACAAGAAAACAAGGCGGATTCTGACGATGATAGCTGTCAGAAATGGTCGGAAAAGTGCAAATTCCGACCTCAATTGACGGAAAATGAGTGGTCGGTTTGAGATGGTCGGAAATGAAATAATCGTCAGTAGTGGTTGGTATTTTCCGACAACAATTACTGGTCGGAAATATTGGTCAGTACACGTTGGAACGCTTCCATCGGTAGTCATCGGAAAGATGCCATCGGGGGATGTCGGAAGACTCCCATCAGTACTTGTCGCCAAGAACCCGTCGACAGTTGTCAGAAGTTGTCAGTCGGTGGTGGTCAGAAATTTCCGCTCATGGAGTTTGCATACAACCAGTCGGTTCACTACGCAACCAAGAAATCCCCTTTTGAAGTAGCCTATGGTTTCAGACTTTTGATGCCTGTGGACCTACTACCCATACCATCAAATGAAATAGAGTGCCAAGATGGGAAAACTAAGGCCGAGTTGATCAAAACATTATATGCTCAGGTTCGGGAAAACTTGGAAAGACGGACCAAGCAATATGCCCACAAAGCCAACAAACACCACAAAGCAATGATTTTTAAACCCGACGATTGGGTTTGGCTACACTTAAGACCAGAACGGTTTCCCCAACACCGAAAAGACAAGCTCAGCCCGCAGGGAGACGGACCTTTTCAAGTCATTGAGAAAATCAACGACAACGCCTATCGCCTCAAAATCCCCGGTACGTATCGGACCTTAACCTCTTTCAATGTGGCTGACTTAGTTCCTTTTGATGTAGGTGATGACAATGAAGTTCCGAGGCCATAACCTTCCCAAGGGGGAGGGAATGATGAGTCACGACCTGTCGGAACACATGCGGATAATGGGACAGACGAGATACCAAGTCGCGGAACACAAAGTACGACCCAAGTGCCGATAATTAACCCAGGGATTACCACTAGATCCAAGACGGCTGCCAAAAAAGTACAGACCAAGTGCAACAACTACACAGCCGAGTTCCTAGAGCTGTATGACCCGCAGTCATACAATGAGTCGGATCGCGACCCGATGGAGGTTATCCGAACAGTCTTGGACCGACTAGAATCTCCAAAACTCTCTCGTGATCTTCATTGCTTAGCTCTAAATTCTCCTTAACTTTTTTGTTGCTTTCTATGATTGTATCAGTATTCCCCTGCATTATATAATATTCAATCTTACGTCTTCTTCGTTTTCCTTTCTGTAAAAAGTTTTCTCTTTTGCGTCTTTTAGTTCTGTCTATGCGTGAAAAGTTGGAGTCTTGCTTCAGTTTTTATCTCAGTGGCCTTAAAACCTACTCGATTGAAATTCCTCTGATTTCTTTTCGCCGAAAGATTTGAACTTTACGTTCTTCGTGTTCTTCGTGTTCTTGCGTTGTTGCTTTTCGTTTTCTTTTTTCTTCTAGCTATATTTTGAAAGTGTTGTCTTTCCTAGAGCCTATGCGTTTCTCTTGTGGCCTTGAAAACACGTGTCACAACCCCGGTTCGCGACTCTGTACTCCTTGTCGTTTAGCTTGGTCGTTGGTGACTATCTTTCTCTCTCCAATCATTGACTGCTTTTTGACGAATCATTAGCTGTCATATTTCAAATAAGACATTAGCCCTTACCCACGTGTGCTTCTTTGGACAGGTGGAACGCACGAAGTCGACGGTACGACAACCAGCCGACACCCACGATCCGTACAACCACCAAACCCGATCTGTATGGCCACGACCGGGATTCGTACACTGCCGTCCGTACCTCCTTCTCCGGTGAACCTCCACCAGACCTACTTTTCCGGTGACTTTCCGCCGCCGTCCGTACTTTTTCTGGAACACTGGAATCCGTACGCTGCCGTCTGTACAATGGCGGCTCAAGACCCACCAATGGCTCCGGTCCTCCACCTAAGGTTGGAGCCGTTCTCATGAAAATTCAAGCGCAGCTGGGCCAGATCGATGAGCGACTCAATCGACTCGAGATCGTTCGGCCAGCCGCCCAACGAGTGCCACCACACCGCGAGCCGAGAGTTCCACAACCTCCTTGCAAACAACCAGACCAAAGGATAAGTCGAGGACTACTCCACCGAAGAAGATCCAGACAACCCAAGGCGGAGACAGCCACACCGAGACGACAACCGACCCTTGGGTCCCAATGAAGTCGAGCCCTCATCTAAACTCACTGTTCCCATATTTGCCGGGAAAGTTGATCAGGAAGCCTACCTACAGTGGGAAGAGCGCATGGATAAAGTTTTCTCATGCTACACCTACCTGGATCAACGTCAAGTCACCTTTGCCGCAACCCAACTCACGGATTATGCAATTACTTGTTGAGATCGAGACGTGGATGACCGAAGAAGAAATTACGAACGCCCCGTCCCCAATTGGACTGCCATGAAGGCTTTGATGAGGTGTCGATACATCCCTCAATACTATAGCCGAGACTTACAAAGGCTGTTTAGAAGGCTCACCTAAGGAACTAAGAGTGTTGAAGAGTATTTTGAAGTATTTGAGCACCTAAAGAACCGGCTGCAAATTAAAGAAACCGAGGAAGCTCTAATGGCTCAGTTCTTAGACGGCATAAATGAGAGGATCACAAGGAAGGTGGAGCGTTAAACATACCACGGCTTTGAAGAGATGTTGCATTTGGCCATTCAAGTGGAACAACAAATCAAGAGGAAGACTGCTAGCACCACTCGGGCCCAAGGCCGACTTCCGAGCTAGGGCCCAAACGCATCTCGTCCCATGGAGTTAGCCGCGGATCCGAGAAGCCAAAAGCTGTTCACATTGACTCTCGATTCAAGCCATGCGAGCCTAGCAACAACCCGCAACCCGAGTCGTGCCCTCATCCCGCCGATGCATGAACTAGGTTTATCGAGTGTTTCAAATGCGAGGACGAGGCCACTATGCACGTGACTGCCCAAACCAGCGGAACATGACCCTCACTGCCACAAGGGATTATGAGTTCCAAGATGAGGCCGCCGACTCGCAAGAGTCTCCCGAAGATGTCGAGGCCGAGGAAACCATCGGAGAGCTTCTCAAGAAGCGGCACGCCAAATGGCTGGAGTTTATCGAGGCGTTCCCTTACGTAATCAAATACAAGAAGGGCAAGGAAAACATTGTGGCCGATGCTTTGTCAAGGAGACATGCTTTGATCACCACAATGGAGGCAAGAGTTTTAGGATTCGAGGGAATCAAAGGAGCTTATGAAACAGACCCGGAGTTTGGAGATAGCTACAGGGACCATGGAAAGGGAGTTCACTCTCGATTCTATATTGTTGATGGTTTCCTTTTTCGTGAACGTAGGTTGTGTATACCCGTTGGCTCGATCCGAACACTCCTATTGCAAGAATCCCATTGAGGTGGCTTAACCGATTATTTTGGAGTCACCAAGACCTTGAGGTTCCCAAGGAACACTTTTACTGGTCCAAGATGAAACGCATGATAGAGAAATTTGTGGGTCGCTGCATCACTTACCGAACCGCCAAATCCATGCCGCGGTCCCACGAGTTATATAAACCTTTACCAATTCTGAATGGACCATGGGTTGATTTATCAATGGATTTTGTGCTTGTATTACCTAATTGCTATCGCAAGGATGCTATTTTTGTGGTTGTTGACAGATTTTCGAAGATGGCACACTTCATACCGTGCAACAAGGTCACATATGCCACGGCCATAGCCAACCTCTTCTTCCGAGAAGTGGTTAAACAACACGGGTTTCCCCGCAGCATAGTGTCGGATTGCGACCCGAAGTTCCTCAGACATTTTTGGCGAACTTTATGGAGGAAGATGTGAACTAAGCTGCTATATTCAACAGTGTGCCACCCGCAAACCGATGGCCAGACGGAAGTCATGAACCGAACAGTTGGAGCCCTGATCAGGACCATGGTCGCGAGCAACCAAGGGACTTGGCTCAAGTTACTTCCGCTCATGGAGTTCGCATACAACCAGTCGGTTCACTCCGCAACCAAGAAATCCCCTTTTGAAGTAGCCTATGGTTTCAGACTTTTGATGCCTGTGGACCTACTACCCATACCATCAAATGAAATAGAGTGCCAAGATGGGAAAACTAAGGCCGAGTTGATCAAAACATTATATGCTCAGGTTCGGGAAAACTTGGAAAGACGGACCAAGCAATATGCCCACAAAGCCAACAAACACCACAAAGCAATGATTTTTAAACCCGACGATTGGGTTTGGCTACACTTAAGACCAGAACGGTTTCCCCAACACCGAAAAGACAAGCTCAGCCCGCAGGGAGACGGACCTTTTCAAGTCATTGAGAAAATCAACGACAACGCCTATCGCCTCAAAATCCCCGGTACGTATCGGACCTTAACCTCTTTCAATGTGGCTGACTTAGTTCCTTTTGATGCAACAACTACACAGCCGAGATCCTAGAGTTGTATGACCCGCAGTCATACAATGAGTCGGATCGCGATCCGAAGGAGGTTATCCGAACGGTCTTGGACCGACTAGAATCTCCAAAACTCTCTCGTGATATTCATTGCTTAGTTCTAAATTCTCCTTAATTTTTTTGTTGCTTTCTATGATCGTATCAGTATTCCCCTGCATTATATAATATTCTAGAGAAAAATTGACATTGTTTTCACCGCACAAAAGATATAGGACAACCACTATAAGCCGCACTAACCACTAACACGAGAGAAATTTATCAGATAGAGTGAGAAAAAATAAGAGGATCACAAAAAATGGCACGAAGACCAAATAAAGTAATCATATAATCATTTCCATCTAAGTAATGCATAGCAATTTGAACAACTAAAGAAATCAGATGTAGATAGTAGACATAAATTAGATATCCATTTCCACACTAAAGGAGCAGCTGAGTGACCACCTTAATGGCAATTCTCAAAATAATCTCTTGGTGTTGGTTAGGAAGCTTAGAAACATTCTCTAGTGTATCAGGTGCAATTTCCTCCCCTTCCTATTAAAAGGTAACAGAAATCAGTTCCCTCATTACAAGCAAATACGAATTTTCAACAAGTAATGAGATGACCAAACCTTTCTAGGAGCTCCTTCAAAAGCCATTTCAACATAGAAGACAACAAAGGTCCTAACCATAGGAGCAGCAGAAGTGATGAGTCCCGACCTGTCGGAACGCATGCGGAAAATGGGATAGACGAGGGACCAAGTCGCAGAACACAAAGTATGATCCAAGTGCCGACAATTGACCCATGGATCACCACTAGATCCAAGACGGCTGCCCGAAAAGTACAGACCAAGTGCAACAACTACGCAGCCGAGTTCATAGAGTTGTATGACCCGCGGTCATACAACGAGTCCGATCGCGACCCGATGGAGGTTATCCGAACGGTCTTCACCATCACTAGGTGAAGACCCTAAGCCGTTAAGGAAGTCCGATACTCTTTTCCCTCACCTTGGTTTTGTCCCAAGTGGATTCCCAAGAGAAGTTTTAACGAGGCCAAGGCACTTAGCGCATGGCCACGCACCTCCGTGTGACGTGGCCATTTATATCCATTTTGTTTTATATCAGTTTTAATCTTATCTTCTTGTACGGACCTTTTCCACTTTGTTGACCCGCGCCTTTGCTTGTTGACCCATTTGTCTAGGCTTTTCAGCTTGCCTATAAAAGGGTCTTTTATGTGTTTGTAAAGAGATTAGCCTCATTTGATAAAAGAACAGAGTTTTCTCTCTTTTGCGATTCGCTTAGAAATCCTTAGCCGACGTCGAACCGATCTCACGGCGGCTAAGCCTGATCGTATCGTGAGTAGAGCCATCACTCACGTGTCGTCATTCGATCATTTTCCCCCTCTTTCCTTTCATATCGCATCGATTCCATCAGAGGATTCGGATTGAGACTCATCCGAACCTCCTCCACTAACGTACCATTTATCGCAACCGAGTTTCGACTCTTCCGTACCTTTCTCGACGAGATGTTCATCCGACAAATCCCTCCTTGACCGCGTGACGCATCAAGAAGGTCGGTGTACAATTTCCATAAGGCCGACAAAGGCAGACAAATTTCATGCTTGTGGTTCACTCTCTTGTTAACATGACTACGTATCTCAAGAACCTGCCAAATGAAAATCAACACGCATTGTGACTTAAACTCACGATTCCCCCACCCGACCTATCTCAAAATTTCTAGCTCGTACAATTGCATATCATGAAACAGTAAATTCAGTAGAAGAGCAAATAATTATAATAAATAGAAGACTTGCCTTGTTACGAACAGTGGTAGATTAAGAAGACAGGGAAGATATTGTAAGGGGAAGGAGGTTGGAGACTAGGGCTTCGAGCTTGGAGTCGTCGCAAAGAGCGAGCCTCGTCAGCATCCGATCGAGCATTTCCTCCAACTCACCGTCCGGTTTGGAAATCAACGAAGACGAAGATGAAGAACCTGACATAACTAATATCCAAATTCCTCGAGTTGCAGACACTTATCTGTGACTCTTTGTTTCGTTTCTTTCACTGGTTTGCTTCTTCCTCGGTTCTTCTCCTTATGCTTTTTCCTCAGTAACCCGTCTTGCCGGACAAGAGAACTAAGGCTGACATAAACGACGTCGTATAGTGCTTCTTGCAATCGTAAGGAAAAAGCTTCTATTGAGATAGGATTCCGGTTTAGTTGATTCTAATTTAGATTGGTTCACTTGTACTGACTAGTTTATACTGTATATAAACGTTGTATCTCAGATTCATTGAATTATAAGAAATATCTTCATAACAGACTTGTATCAAAGCATTTACGCTCTCTCTTAAAGTCTCATGCATTTTAAGTCTCAAGTTTTGCCTCAAATTTTTTATCTATTTGGAAAGATATCAATGACTTTGATCATCTTGCTATTTTCAGTCCTAATGAGATGTGGTTCAGGTTTCTAAAACTGGAAAACGGATTAGAGAAAGCTCTACCAGGACAGAATATTTGTTTGATGATTATAGCTCTTGTTTATCTAATTCACAAAAATTATGTTTCTTTGAGCTCCAATGTATCTTTTATAATTAAAAAAACTTGGTTCATGCGTTGCTAATGAATCAAATTCTATTTGGCATAATAATAAACTTGGTCGGCCTCACAACAAATATTTTGGAATGCTTCATGCTTGTCTCAAGATATAAAAAAACAAGTATTTTTGGTTTATTGATGAGAAATCCAAATATATTTGAGTGATTTTTTACCCTTAAATAGCCATGGTTTTTGAGCATTTAAGAAGCTTCCTAATTATGTTTTTACTCGATGCAAAGATAAAAGTTCTTAGGTCCAACTAGAGAGTACTCTAGCCGTAAACTCAGAGGCTTTCTCTCCACAAATAGAATCATTCATCATGCCCTTACTCTTCAACAAAATGGAGTTGTTGAAAAAAAGAATATGCATTGGATGGAGGTTGCTAGAAGCATTGTGTTTCCTAAAAATTAATTGAAACTCTTTAGGGGTGACGCGGTGCATAAGTTCTCAAAAACTTTTCATTCGATATGTTGCATGCCATGTCTCTTTTTGAGGTACTAAATAACCAAAAATCCTCTCTTACTCACCTAAATGTCTTTGTTTATCTTTGCTTTTTTTTTTCAAATTTCAGAACGACAAAGAGACAAACTTGAACTTCAAGGTAGAAAATGCATAGTTCTTGGTTACTCTACTAACTAAAGAAACTACAAGTCCTACAACTCATTTACCAATCGTACATACGTCTTTAGGGACGTGATATTATTGAAGATAGAAGCTTTTATGAAGTGAAAGTTGGGAATATACGACAAAAAATGTGTACATTGATAGCACTCAGTAATAGCACGTTTTACCCAATTGCTGTTAAAAATAAGTCTTTAGTTTTGCCAAAATACTAAGAAAAGTTGCAAGTCTTTCTCATTTTTCATTCTTCTCCTAAAACATTCACTACTCACAATTTCATTCTAATCTCTAAAAATATCAATTTTTGTTACCCAGTTCTTTTACCACTGATTTTTCGCACCGCCGATTTTGCTCGCAGCCGTTTGGCCTCATCAAATTAGTGTCGACCATACATATTCTTGGTGGCCCTAATTCCGCTTCTCATCATGAAATCAAAGACATGTTCTTCAACCTCATCTATTTTTGAGTGATTTTACGCTTTAATCTCATTGATTTCCTAATCTCATTGATTTTGAAGTACATGTTTCTTACAGAAAAGTCATACATGTTTTACAAATTACATAAAACTCGTATCTATTCTTATAAATGATTCAGATTTGGGTTAGAGTAATATGTATTCTGAGTTTTTTGATTCTGTAAACTTAGTGATGGTTATACGCATTTGTTATGTAACTGTGTGTTTATATATATAGTTTGGTACAAGTATTATTCTGTAATCAGACGTATGATTCCTCTAGTTTTTTTGTGTATCTATGTTTAATTCATTGATTTCAAAGTACATGTTCTTACATAAAAGTTGTTCCTGGTGTTACAAATATTGACCAGACTAAATGAGATTCAGTTTATTATGTTTATATTGAGCTTAAGTCCATCTTGCTAAACCTAATGAGATTAGGTTATGTGTCTTATTATAAAAACATAATAAAAATGTTAGACGTGAGATAGAAAGAAACAAGACACCGTACAACAACCCTAAGAGAAGGAGATTTGATCTCAAACGGCACTAGCATCCCGTTCCTGATCCAGTTTGTGTGCGTATGGATAATGATAGAGGCACTACGTTTGGAGTGCTAATAGAATCTCAATTCTGTCAACTAATCCGCTGCAAAACAACAAGGTATACTCTAAACTTAAGATCTAATTGTAATTCAGAATTTGCATGAGATCCTTTTAGATTTGTTCTAGTTAATTGCTTGTAATGTTGCAATCTAGTCCGTTTTCCAACAGTGGTATCAGAGCCTACATGTTTAATTCTGAAATAGGATCTAGCTTATTCTATATTTTGATATAGATAATTCATTCCGTTCGATTCATGTCTGTAATTGTCTGATTCGCTCAACGCTGCCGAACTAATCGTGTTCGCTAATGTTTTGGTGATCGAATCAATTTGTTGTTTTGGTGTTCGCTAATTGTATTATTATCAATTGTGATTGGCTTGTAAAAAAACAAGGATTTAATCCCAGCATCTTTATCGTGGTGGTCTGTGTAAGGATTGAAGCCGCAACTTTTGACTTTGATTAATTGGTTAACAAACTTGATTTTCTTAATCAATTGTTAATCGATTGTATTTATGTACAAGATTTTATTTTGAATAAAATCCAGAAATTGTTTTAAAGGAAATAAATAAATATTATAATAAGATTATAATTTAATAAATTAAAAGCTAATTTTCTATTTAAGTTTATGGTTTGATATGATCAAATCATAACTGAAGATTTGGTTTGATTTAATTTGATTTGAATTCGATTCAATCATTTAATTATATGATAATAAATATTTAAGTTAAATTTAAAATTAGTTTAGTAATTTATAATCCAATTAAATACATATAAGATATGTATTAGTTATATTTGAATTTTTGTATTAGATATAAAACTTAAATATAAATTTAAAATCTGATTAAAATTTAATTCCTCAATAAATATCAAGTATTTTTGATGCCTATCCAATCTAATCAACTATTGAAACTTGTTTCGTTGTATGGTTGGCTTGCTCAGCAAGGAGTCTACAATTAAATAAGTAAGATAGATAGAAACGGTTTCTATACATGAAAAGTTTGGTTTACTTGACTAAGCTATCAAAACGGTTTTGGGTTTAGAGGCATAGGTTAGATTTAACATAAGATGTTATCTAACAACCAAGAATTATATAAGATATAATTAACAAGGTGTTGTTTACCTAAATAGCTAGTTATTCAGGGGATGAGCCAAAGCTCACCTGAATTCTAGTGAAATATGGATCTTGGATCATTATATTCATTTTGAGGTTAATATTGTTTTGAATATAATGTGAGTTTTCTTAATTGTTGAGATTTCTCGTACTAATGAACATGATATTAATATTTGCTAATCTTGTGTACAACAATGTCAACTCCTCACAGTTCATTCTCATTGCGATCTGTCCTTGAAAAGGAAAAATTGAATGGGTCGAACTTCCTTGAATGGTATCGAAACTTGAGAATTGTCCACTTCACGCTGGATTTTTTATATTGGGTTGAATCAATCTAGGGTGTTACTAGACTTAGTATATATATTGCATTGGTTGCCAAAAACAAAGAACTTAGTTTTTACTTCTTTTGTGCAAGCGCCGTTTTCATTGTCATCCCGAGTTAACAAACCTTTTTGTTTATGATTTTTATGCAATCTTTCTTTTTGTTTAATCTTGCTCAGGTCGAGTTCAAGTTCATTATCTATGTTACCTGCCCTGATTTTTGCTGCAGTTGTTTGTTTTATGAATTCTAAGTAGTTAATCTACGGTTCTTGAGGATGAGTTATGTTAGCATGGATCTTAGGTTTTATTGATTGCTTGAGGTTAAGAATGTTTAGATCTCATATGATTTGGTGCGGTTAGCAGTAGTTTCATTCTCATTAATTGAAGCTCATTCTAAAACATTCTAGTACCCGGTTGGTGTTTGGTAGAATATCTGGCTGAAGCACTTCGGAGATTAACACGCTTAGCTCGGGGGATCAAATGCCTTAGGTTAGGAATCCTTAGGGTATGTTAATAGCTTGATGGAGTTTGTTCAACACGAAAGTGTATTCATTGCCTTGTGTTCTCGCCGTCTTTAGGTTAGCTATATTGAGTGTTGTCAAGTGCTCGAATAGTCACATTGATCCATGATACTCACTTCTTCGGAACTTGTTTCCACATTATTTTGCACTTGTTTTACTCACTGCTCTATTTTACTGCTTGGTCTATTTATTTGCTTGTCCTGTTTAAGTTAGATGATTTATTTAGTTTATGCTCGTTACATTTAGGTTGCTAGACAAAAACATATTCACTATGATTGGATTGAATTAGAGTAGTTAAATGTATCTTAAGTGTTAGTAATATTCACACCCCAAACATTCGATCCCTTGAGCTGAGCATATGTATCTCTGAAGTGATTCAGTCAGACGCTCTACCAAACACCCATCGGTGCTAGAGCGTTTCAGAACAAGGCCCCGTTGATTAGAATGAAGCTAGTGATGAAAATACCAAATCAGAAAAGACCTAAATAATTCTAACCTCAAGTGACCTAGAAAGCCTAAGCACCACACTACTCTAACTCATCCTCAAGAACCCTAGATGACTACTCATAACTCATTTATTTAACACAAAGCACAATATCAAAATTCAATTGCATAAATAAAGAACTCGAACAAGGTATGAATTCAACGTTGAGCGTAAAACTAAATTGCATAAAACATAAACTCGAAATCAAAGGGTTTCGTTCGATTACAAAGTTCTAAGTTTTATTCTCAAGAAAAAGTGTAAAAACTAGGGTCCGCCTCCAATAGAAAAACTAGAAACTATATATTAAATTGTGTATAACACTAAGTTGAATTTGTCCCAATAGAAAGAACTCATCGTGTCGTGGACCTTAACCTCAATTTGGTCCAAATATTGGAAAGGCCCACGAGTAGAAAGTATGAAGCCTAGAGCTCGATCTGTAGCTCCTTTGACACGATCTGCAGTTTTCTATAAGCGTGACCCTGAGTTTGAGCTTGACCCTAAGTTTGAGCTTGACCCTCAAGTTGAGCTGGCAAACTCGAGCTGGCACTCAAGCTGGCACTCGAGCTGACACTCGAGCTGACACTCAAGCTGACACAGAGCTGACACTCGAGCTGGCACTCGATCTGACTCAGAGCTAGTGTGACTCTTCAGCTTTTGTGACTCTTCAACTTCTATGACTCTTCAGCTTCTGTAACTCTTCAGCTTTTATGACTCTCTTAGCCACTGCTTGTCCTGAATGCTTTGTTTATGTGTTATACTACCTAAAATTACCATGAATGCAATGTATATGCTAATGCGTATGGATTGGGCTATTTGGACTCTAAAAATGGTGAGAATGCGTTGAAATGTATGCTTAACTTAACTAAACGAGACTCTTAGTGCATGCTAAAACGTGTGTATCAACTCCCCCCACACTTATTCTTTGCTTGTCCTCAAGCAAACACGCAAACAAATTCGGAGAAGACGTTGCCCATTGGGGACTCAAAACCAAAACAAGCTGATTCGTATGCTACAACTCACTGTCATGTTTTAATATTCTAAACTGCAGTACTGAACATGTCATACTCTGAAAACGTTGGCCATGCAAATCATAGTTCGATCTAAGCCCAAACTCAACCTACAAATGCATTCAAATAAACCACTGTTTTTAACATTCAATTAATTTTGAACCGTGAATCAAGTTACACATCTCATAAGAACTCGTTTGGCTAAGGGAATAGCTTAAGAGATAAAAATGATCTCTTCAATGTAATGGCTAGTCAAATCTGCTCAGCGATCACTCATAATGGAATAAGTTTTAGCATAAGGTTAAAGGTGAATGCCAACGAACACATACATAAACAAGGTTTCATCTACCTAGTGCACTCAACTCGACCTCCAACCTATTCATTCTAAAACCCATAAATTGATTCCTATATCTACCCTTTAAACAAAAACGACAACTCATTCTTCCAGCTAAGTGCTCAATAAAATCAACTTCCCAACCTTCTTTTCCATAGCTAATCTAAAGGGAGGGGTTACTTAATTCAACACTTCTAGTGGTTCTGGTTTATATCACATTACAACACTAGTTTTTTTTTACAAGACTCTATAAGCATATGTGTATCTTTTCTTTCTTAGAACCCAACTAGAACATACTTACGTTTTGTCCCATTTTCTCCCCTTAGACTCTTTAACCAATGCTCTTATTTTTTTCTTCATTCCTTTCTCAACCAAAGTAAATAAGAATCCCACACCCATACACCATCTACACCTAGTCTGGTCTAAAACGTGAACCAGAAACTACATGAAACCATGTTCCTGTCGATACTCACTAACACGTTATACCAAGATTAAACCATAAAAGGGCCTCACAATCATACGTAAACAATGTAGGGCTCGAAAAGAGGTAATAGCCAAGATGAGAGTATACTCGAATTAACACGTTATAATGCATGATGCTGAATGGAAATTCGAGTATTCTGTAATCCACAAGTTCAAACTCAATGCAAACCTTGATAATTAAACATTCATTTCAGGTTACCACTTAGTAAGGAATGGCGTATAATCACAACAAAATTCAGCGAAGTAATGAACTAAAGATTAAACTTTCCTAACATAGTGCAGTCTTACAATTCAGATTGGACAACAAACAGCAAACAAGATTAACCTAGGGCAATGAATTCAACACAAAAATTAGCAAGCTTGCAAAGTGAAATTATCATAGTCCCCAATGCATAACTAGACTCAAACCTAAATGGATACAAACTACATGAAACTCTTTTTTTGTGTTTTTCAAAAGTTTTACGATTTTTATTTTTTGATTTTTTATTTTTATGACATATGTGTAATGCAATGTAAGATATGAATGCATCAAAACCAAATATAAGAACAAAGAAAACGTGATCAAATGATGTCTAGAATCTTTCCCCAGACTTAATTCACACAGTCCCTTGTGTATATAAAACAATGAAAAAGGATCTCAAACCAGCAAACATAATAGAAGCATGCAGTAATATATACACGAGGAGTGGTATAGTCATACCTTAACAACGGAGGAGGCACTGGTGTAACCAATGTCGTACGGCTATTGGCGGCTCGCGGCGGCGCGTGAAGAATTTTATGGTTTGAGCTCATTATTACGGCTATATCTGGAGAATTTATCTGTGTTTTATTGAGATTTCAGGTCAAAGACATTCAGAGTTGGAATCATGCTTGAAGGTGGATTTTGGAGAAGTTTGAAGCATTTTCTAGTATTTTCCACGAGAGGAAGGATCGATCGATCAACACAAGGGTCGATCGATCAGTGCTTCAACAAAAACTTTATGACCAACACTAGGGATGAAGCCTTCACTCTGATTGATAATCTGGCTGCAAGTTCTGGTAGTCATTGTCTAGAATATGATCAAACTAGGAAGGTAAACAGTGTGGAGATTTAGAGGATTGATGACATTGCTAAAAAGTTGGATATCCTGATCCGAGCAAATCACGGTAAACAGAGGAGTGTGAATCAAGTTGAGGACAGCAGAGAAGTGGCTAAGGTTCAAGATGATTCAGCTGGTTGCGAAGACCAAAAGGAGGTCGATTATGTTAACTGGCAGAATAGGGAACATAACCCAAATTACCTTTCCTACAGGAGCACTAACGTCGAGAACCCTCAAGATGTTACTTTTCCAGCACCCACACTGCCTCAAGGATCACCTTTTCAGGGAAAGCCATTCATCCAGAATTTCAGTCAAAGATGGAGTAATCAGAAGCGATTTGTTCCGAATGCAGGAAGAAGTAACTGGCAAAGGCCGTATAAGCCCTATGTATCACCGCCGATGCAGCAACAACTTCAGGAACGTCAAACGAAAAAATTAAGGCCTTGATTCAGCAACTTGTTGTTGAGCAACAAAAGACTACCAGCGAATTTAGTGCTAAGATGGACAACATCTACAATGACCTGTATGGAAAGTTTAAGTCAGTTTCTATGCATATCAAGAAGCTAGACACCCAAGTTGCTCAGACTGCTGAATCTATTAGAAATCCACAATGAGCTTTACCTGGGAATGTTGATAAGAATCCCAAGGAATCTTGCAATGTGGTAAATTCTGAAGTAGGGAGTTCAGTTGAGAGTAAGTACAACCCTCCTGTTCCATACCCTAATGAGCTTGTGAAGATAGAAGAGCAAAGAGAGTTCGCTGTACCTTGCCCGGTTGGACAATTAGTTTTCAGCGATGCCTTGTGTGATTTTGGAGCTAGTATCAGTGTGATCTCTTTGGAGACTATGCAGAAAGTCGGTATTGAGCTAATGCATGAGCATCACTCATCGGTTTATTTTGGAAATGCATCTTCCAAGGTACCTAAAGGAAGACTTGTTGATTTCACTCTTCTGGGTGGGAATTGCAAGATTCCTACATACTTTACGGTTGTTCAAATGGCAAGAGAAGAAGCTGTTCCAATCTAATTGGGAAGGCCATTCCTCAACACAGCTGGAGCTAAGTTCGACTTCCTAAGTGAGAGAGTCGTGTTGCAGAACGTGGACAAGGATGTTTCATATCCTATTCGAGCTTCATCGAGTTGTTTCTGTGGAATGATTCGAGATGATGGAGGAAAGCAAGTGAGCACTGAATCATTGACTCAGGTTGCATTATATAATGAAGAAGACAGTGACTCTGATGAGGAATATGAGTTGTTCCGTGAACATGAGAGGGACTCAGCTGAACATCATGACACTTGTATCCTTTATCGTCTTGAAAAATTCTGCAACTATGATGTTTAAGGTTTTGTTATCAAGGTTTTTACAGGTAGTCCTTGCTTTGATACTTCTAGAATCTACACGGTCAAGGAGATATGCCGCGATGGAACTGTTGCATTGCTGGATGCTTCAGGAAGGACAATCCACGAGAAAGATGAACAGTTGAAAAAGTTCATCATTGAGAAGATTAGTGTCCAAGGAGTAAGCAAACCTCACTCAAACGGTTCCGCCATCTGAATGGCAACCGAGTCAAGCTAATGACTGTAAAAAAAAGCACTGAATGGGAGGCAACCCACTATTAGGTAGTTTGTTTTTCGTTTTACTTTTTAGTTTGATTTCGTTTTTGTTTTTTTTTTAAAAGTAGGAAGCTGTCGAAAGCAATGATCGATCGATCCGCTTAATGATCGATCGATCAACACACATAGTAGGTTTGCGCACGATTCAATGCATGACCGAGCACTCAGAAATCGATCGAGCAAGGAGACCGCACGATCTGTAGCCCGACCGAACAAGCATAGCCCGACTAATCGAGCAAGAAAGCTGCATAATCCAGAGCACGACATAAAAAGTCTGGATCGGTCGGGCAAGAAGACCACACGATCTAAAGCACGACATGAAAATGATAGATCGATCGAGTCATTTAAGAAGAGTTTACGCACAATCCATTGCCCGACATAGAAGGTAAGGATTGATTGTTCTATGCTCGTGAGAGCACAGATCGATCGATCGACATAAGGATCGATCGATCCGAAACTCAAGTTCGTCTTCTTAAACACCCAGAACGCTTACAATTCGCGAAATCTCTATTCCGAAAATTTTCAAAACCTGATTTCTCTCTCGCTTTTCATCCGTTTTTGACGAGTCAAAAGCCTAATCCGCTTTAAATTTCATCATCTATCTGATTATGTGCTTCATTACTTTGATTTGCAAAGGTATGTTCTCTAAATTTGAATTTTTTGTCTGATTTAGAAAGTTGAATTGGGTAAAAGAGGAACTTGCTTTCTAGTTGATTTTCATCAATTAACTGATGCATGTGCCTCATTCTTACATAAATTCTTCTATTAGAGATTGCTTGTTAGGTTGAAGGAGAATCTCTAGAGGAGTTCCGATTTTTTTAGGCATGATTTTGATGATTGTAGTTCAATTGATGCATTGCTGGATGTTGATCTTGTTTAATTGAATAAGAAATCGGACCACTGATCATTTGTATGCCTAGGATATCAAACTCTTGTGAATTTTCTCGACCACAAACTCATTTTTTTCAGTTATGTCTCTGTTTTTTCATTTTAGATGGTTCAAACATCAACTTTTGCACCTAATAAACCCACTAAGTATTAGTCTATATCAAAGAGACTGGAGGGAAGAGGCCTAAGAGGCCGAAGACCGCAAGGTCAAAAGAAAGATCAAAAGAGAGTCAAGGCTGAAGTCATGAATACAAGGCCAAATACCACCTTGAGGAGTTCAAAGAAGGAGGAAAGTGGCCTTCAAGGACCCACAAAGGTCAACAAATCATCAAAGAATCAAGAAAAGGTCATAAAAGGATATTCTTGGAAAAGTCAGTGTTTTGGACCACAAAGTCAACGGTCGGAGGTCACGGACCGCGGGATGGCAATCGGGTCGAGAGGCACGTACCGCGGGAGGTTTTTATGTACCATAGTATGTGGTCAACACGGGACGAGAAAAGTCAACTCAAAAGAAAAAAAAAAAGAAAAAATAGATTGTCTCAAGATATGGTTTCAATTCTATTTTTCCTTTTTCCTATTATCCCTTTTCCTATTTTTATTTTTTCTTATTTTTCTTTTTTCTACTTTGCCTTTTCTCTCTTGTATCTCCTTCTATTTATACACTCATTGTAAGATGTTTTTAGAAGTAAGAAGAAGAGAAGAGTCTTATCTCCAATTCACCCTTAATCCAAAATCAAATACAAAGAAGTGTTGATCAAAAGCACTCTCATTTATTCTATGTTTATGTTAGTAGCTTTAATGTAGTTTTAGGAGTAGAGCTCGTGTAAGAGGCTGCCTTATGGCAGTCTTCTTCAACCTAATCACTTCTAAATTATCCACTAAACTCTTCTCTTGTTTTTGGTTCATTTATTATTAAGTTCTAGATGAATGGTTCTTAGATCCATGACTTCCTTAGCACACAAACTCTAAGTGTTGTGATGCTTTGCTTGGACTAGATCCAACCTAGACATTTTGTTCTTGGTAAAGCCGAGCTAATCAATAATAGTCTCGGATTTATCAAGTCTTGTTAGTGTAGAAACACCACAAGTTGGTGTTTCTTCACACTTGAGATTGGGGTCATCTTTTGTGGATTAAGTGGTTTCTTTCACTAAGTGAATTCTCCACCTTTATGTTGAGTCTTTACTCTCCTAAAACTATCACTAAGAAGTTATGAGTATTTTCGAATCTTCAGCGCAGTCAGTCGTCGCAATAGCACGACGATGCACCTAGACAAAGACAGCTTGGTGAGTGTTTTCCTTGGCCAAGACCGGAGCAAACATACTTTGTTGATAATGTGGCAAGCAGGGATACTCCTTCTTTTGTGAGAACAACAACAGCGTATAAGGACAGAAAGGAAGGAGAAGGTTGGAAGAGCTTTCATGGAAGCTTCTATGACAAACTTCTCACTAACACGTTGATCTGAATGAAGTTCATGTGCCGTGAGACATTGAATTAGATGGGGATTCTCGAAGATCTTACTCAGGTGCTGGATAATCTTGGTTTGACCAAGTTCTGTTTTGATGCTTATCCACTGTATCCGGAGGTCGTCAGGCAGTTCTTAGCGACATGCGATCTTCATATGTGCGTTGATCCTCATAGCCATGTGTATGCTCAGTACCTCACATACCTATATAGAGGAGCTCTCTATACGATCGCCATTCATGAGTTATGCCAGCTTTACGGTTTTGATGAGTATGTAGTTGGCCATAAATCATAGAAGAAATCTCCTACGAAGAATGCACTGTGGTACTTGTTTTCTGCTGATGGGTATCAGGGTAAGTCTTCAAAGCATACTCATATCAGGAATCTTGCAATTAGGATAGTCACTAAGCACATCGGGTCGACCATTCTAGCTAAGGAGGAGTCAGGCAGTATAACCAAATCTCAGCTGGAGTACTTGAACGAGGCCATCCCTTCATTGGTACCGAATCTTTACCAAGATCCTTCTTACAAGTCCTCCTTTGAACATCAACTGGGGGGTACCTATTTGCCAATGAGCTGATCAAACGCAGATACAGAGGTGACCCGAGGAAGGGAGTGGTTGAGCTGATTGGTAGTCTCCTGACACCGATTTTCATGTTTCATGGATTAGATCTCGGCCAGACAGAGGTTATGCAGAGGATCGATTTGATCGATACAGTTGCCTTGGCCAGATTTCGGTACTTTTTGGAGAAGAAGCAGTGGACTTTGTTCGATGACACGCCCCAGATGATGTATGTCACCGTTCCAGCTCCTCACATCACTTCGGTTAGCTGCAGAGAGAATGTGGAGTTCCGGCTAGATTTGTCGCATCCTGAGATCTCCGGCAAGCTTCAGGAGAAGGAAACCGCACCACGTGCCCGATCTAGGAGAACTCGAGCTTCCACTTCTACTCAGTTCGTACCTCCAGCTCCAGCTACTCAACCTTCCGGGTTTCTGTTTCCTGAGGAGGAATTCGGATTACCTCATTACTCGCCATACTTCACGGATCAGCAGTTTAGAGAGTGACAAGTCGAGAATGAGAGGAGGAAGATATCGATTCAGCGGACCATATGTGATGCTTTGAGGAGGTTCTCAGCTTCTTTTTGTATGAGTGCACCTGCAGCTGATGATGATGAGGGTGATCGGCAATGGATTATCGCTTTCCTCGCCATTGTAGAGCACCGGGCGACCGCGACAGCCAGAGCTCTGAGTAGCTTCTTGGCTACTTCCTACATTTGTTTCAGTTTATTTTCATTTTATTTTAGACTTTTTTTTTTGCTTTCTATTGTTTCTTATGCGCTTTTATATCTTCTTCTTGATTCATTTTTACACTGGGATGGTGTAAAGTAAGTTTGGGGGAGAACACTTATTTTTCTGTTTTGTTTCTTTTGCATTCTTGATTTTTTAGACTATTTCTTTCATTTATTTCTACATTTTGAGCTTTTGAGACTAACATTACACTTCTTGATTTTTTATTTTCTCAGCATTATCCTGGGCTTAGTATCGCTTGATTTGCATTTGTCAGAGATCGATCAGACTATTGGAAAACCTAGAGACAAAGCAACACTCAGTTTCATAACACATTCATCTCAACTTTCAGGGGATTTCATGCTGATTTCACGCGTAACCTGACTTAATCCTCTCGTCAAGGGAATTGGTAATACATCAGGTATGTTCCTTCTCTTTACTCAATGAATGATGTTCCTTGTAAGTTTTGTTTTGTTTCTCTCTTCATCATTTTCAGGAATTTTAAGCCAAAAATTCTGATGGTCGA
This sequence comes from Lepidium sativum, assembly GCA_023374145.1. NCBI lineage: Eukaryota > Viridiplantae > Streptophyta > Magnoliopsida > Brassicales > Brassicaceae > Lepidium > Lepidium sativum. The sequence continues at coordinate 17,596 of JAKUCM010000245.1, read as the reverse complement.
TATAAGTTTTGGCATGAAGTTAGCCTAGGGTAAAAGTTTCCCAATGACGCTGCAAGTTTTAAAATTGAATTGGACGTTTCATAGGATACATCCAATGACTCTAATGAAGCAACTTACTGGGAAGAATTGGTTTTATAAAAGAGGGAGATGGAATCAGATTGAAGGTAGTTCTAGAGAGTAGAAGTAAGAACTTTTTGCCTCTTGATCGATATTCCCTCGAATGAGACTGCACTTAGATTTATTAGAAAGTCAGTATGGGGAATCAGATTGTTTGTTTTGAATTGTGACATGAGATTGTTATTCTTGCTAAGTCTGGGGGAAGTAAAAGGTGGTCTTGATTTTGATGAGTAGTATTATTGTGATCACTTTGGACTTGATGTGCAGGATATGGAGAGATTCATTTGTCTAATGAGATGTGATCTTCCTATAGTCGTTCTTTCTTTGCTTGAGGAAAAGCAAGAAGGTAAGTCTGGGGGAATAGATGTTCCTCATATTTTGTCGGTTTTGAGCTCATTACTACGGTTATATTTGGAGAATTCGTCTTTGTTTTATTAAGATTTCAGGTCAAAAACGTTCAGAGTAGGAATCATGCTTGAAGGTGGACTTTGGAGAAGTTTGAAGCATTTTCTGGTATTTTCCACGAGAGGAAGGATCGATCGATCAACACAAGGGTCGATCGATCAATGCTTTAATAGAGAATATGCTCACAATTTGAAGAACGACTTGGCTTCTGAGATATCGACTCATTATCCAGCGATCGATCGATCAACACAAGGATCGATCAATTGATACCCTTCGAAGAAACCTAATTTCACGATGTTTCAGCTCTTGTTTTGGACCTATAAATACTCTTTTCCTATTTTATTTTTAGAGTGGTCTTTGAGTTGTTGAAGAATGATTTTTACAGAAGTTTAAGAGTTTGTAAGCTAGGAAGAAGATCTCTTCCAACTTGAGAAGAATTTCTGAATCCTATTTCTCTTTATTAATGCAATTTAAGTTTCAGTTCATCATGATTTGCTTGATTCATTGTTCTATGTCTGTGTAGATCTTAGAAAGGATTTAGGGATTCTAAGGTTTTAGAATTCACTGTTAGGAAAAAAATAGGATTGGTGAATAGATGATTATCCTTCTAATACTTGAGTTTAATGCATAGATTAGCCTGATCACCTAGTCGATGATTTTAGGTTGTTAACTTTCAGAAGATTGTTAAGAACTATAACTAGATTAGAAGAGCAATTCCTTCACTACCAACGAGAGTTGATGCTAGGTTGGGTTGTGGGTAATTGAATCTAAGTGATAAAGCCTATTTGTAATATGAAACCAACGAGAGTTAGGACCTTTAGATTATTAGTAGAGGGGTAGATTCAAGTCGAGCATATGCTCAGATTTGTTCCTGAATAGTTTCCCTGGCAAGAATTCTAACTCCTGAATGAATACCCGACATCGAATTGCTTTAGTTATTTGATTACATTCGCGTTTAAGTTGTTAGTGATTACTTTCTTATTTTGATTAATATAGGTTGTGACTCGATAGAAGTCGAAAGTGTAATCTGGTTCTCTGAGGAATTCGACCCCTAAATACTATTATGTTTGCAGTAGGATATAGGATCAAAACTTGTGTTATCACGCGTGTACGCGACGAGAAGGGCGGCTTGGGTAAAGGATGATCGACCTCGAGTTGGCTCAAGCTTGGCATCTCGAAGTGAAATGAGGCGAGCTCGGGTTGGGTTGAGTGGCGCGGCGGCGCGTGGCGTTTCACGGAGGCGTTATGTTGGTGAGGTCAAGTGCTTTTGGTGGCTCGAGCTCGAGTGATGTTGGCGGCTCGAGGTCGAGTGTTGTTGGCGGCTCGAGGTAGAGTGCTTTTGGCGGCTCGTGATGCGGCTCGTGTAAGCTTGGTGGGGAGCGGTCGAGTCGAATCAGCGGCTCTGGAGTAAGCTCGAGTGAGCTTGGGGGTGCTTGAGGCGAGTTGTAGCAACAGCGCTTGGTGAGGCGGGATTTAGTCAGATGGTTTTTTTCTTAGATGTATTGAATTAGACTCGAGTGTTGACTGTGCCCTGGTGCTCGAGTCCTGAAAATCAAATATTAAGCTAGGCACAAAAAATTAAAAATTGTACAAGCTTGTGTTCAAGGATATGCATGGGATTGCCTCCCAAGTGCACTTTGTTTAAAGTCATTGAGCTTGACTTTCACCATTTCAAGGGCCAATTGGTTTATCAAGAGAAACTGAGGTTCCCCCGTGAATAGTCTCATCAGCTCGATACTGCTTAACGCTTTACCCATTCATAGTGAAATTGTTTCTTTCCCCGTTGATCAATGTAATTGTTCTATATCACAAAACTTCTTTAACTCGGAATGGACTTGACCATTTTGAATTCAATTTTTCAGGAAAAAACTTAAGCCTCAAGTTGAACAATAACACTTGATCTTCTTGTCGTGAAATGCTTTAGTCCTTTCCTTATACACTTTTGAGCTCTCGTATGCTTCAAGTATGTTTTCCTCTAACTCATGCAAGTTCTGTATCCTTTTCTCTTGAGTAGTCTGGAGATCTAAATTTATGAACCTTGTAGCCCACAATGTCTTGTACTCTATCTCCATAGGCAGATGACATGCTTTTCCATTCAGAAGCTGGAACAAAATTCTTCCAATGGGAGTCTTGAAAGCCGTTCTGTAAGCCCACAGGGCGTCGTTCAACTTCACTGCCCAATCATGTTTAACACCCCAACAACTCGAGCTAAAATAACCTTGATCTGCTTGTTTGAAACCTCCACTTGACCACTGGTTTGTGGATGATAAGGTGTAGCTACTTTATGCTTGACACCATTTTTCCTCAACAGATTCTCAAAAACTTTATTGATGAAGTGGGAGCCTCTATCACTGATTACAACACGAGGTACTCCAAATCTGGGGAAAATGATGCCCTTGAACAACTTGATGACGATCCTAGCATCATTAGTCGGACATGCTACAACTTCTACCCACTTCAAGACGTAGCCCACTATGATGAGAATGTAGTGATTCCCATGGGATGGTGGATTGAATGACCCAATGAAGTCAATTCCCGAGCAATCAAATATCTCAACTTCTAGAAATGGGTTTCGTGGCATCTCGTTTCTTCTGTTGATACTACCCATTCTTTGACACGGATCACAGTTGGAGATGAAATTCTAAGTATCCCTGAACACAGTCGGCCACCATAACCTTGATTGCAATATCTTCTGAACAATTTTAAATGTGGCAAAATTTCCATCGTAATCAGATCCATGACAATGCTTTATAACACCTTGAACCTCTTCTTCTGCTATACACTTTCTGAATAAATCATCTGCTCCTTTTTGTACAAGTGGGGTTCATCCCAGAAGTAGTGGTTGACATCTCTGAAAAACTTCTTCCTCTGATAGGAATCCAAACAGTTAGACACTTCATCAACGACTAGGTAATTGACCAAATTTGAATACCACGGTAGAGTGGATCCAACTAGCTTCTTGCTGATTTGAGAACAATTTTCTCCTGCTCCAAAACTCATGAGTTGCTCGTTTGGCATTGAGCCATTAATAGGAGTCGAGTCCTCAATCATCATTCGCGACAGGTGATCTGCCACTCCATTCTCAACTCCAGGTTTGTCCACAATCTCCAAGTCAAACTCTTGCAGCAGCAGAGTCCATCTCAATAATCTGGGCTTACCGTATTTTTTCTTCATAAGATATTTCAGTGTTGTGTGGTCTGTGTGAACAATAACCTTGGATCCCACGAGGTACGATCTAAATTTTTCAAACGCAAAAACTACAGCAAGAATTTCCTTTTCCGTGGTTGCGTACTTGATTTGGGCGTTGTTTAGAGTCCTGATGGAATAGTAAGTGTACTTTGGATTTGGGCGTTCATTCTCACTCACTCTGTAAGTGTACTGTGGTCTTGGTTTCTTCACGCTCTTAACTCGCGTGGTAGTTGGTTAATGTTGTCAAGAGGGTTGAGAAGATTCTGATTTCATTGTGAACGTGTCTGCATAAACAGAGTGTAGTCAAACTGAACAGTAGAATCAAGCTGACGTACTGAAGGTTGAATTCACCTGGAGTGAACATGACACAAAACACAGCACCACAAGTGAGTATGTAACGAAAATTAAAAAAAATTGAGCTTAAAAGTTAACAATCCTAATTGTAACTAGTAGACACCCATCCGTCAACCATGCCAATATTTTAACAAAATTTTAATCTATTATCAAATTATATTATACTGAGATGTTGATGTAGTACAATAGGTATCAATCCAACTAAGAATGTGATTATCAATGAGGATGCAATTAATTGTTCTAATCCAAGCCAATCAAAGTGTGATTTGTCTTATAACTTGCTGAGTAGTTCATCTACGGTTCTTGAGGATGAGTTAGGTTAGCATGGATCTTAGGTTTTATAGATTGCTTGAGGTTAAGAATATTTTGATCTCGTATGATTTGGTGCTGTTAGCGCTTATTTCATTCTCATTAATTGAAGCTCGTTCTAAAATGTTCTAGCACCCGGTTGGTGTTTGGTAGAATATCTAAGCGAACCACATCAGAGATTCACATGCTTAGCTCAGGGGATCAAATACCTTAGGTTAGGAATGCTTAGGGTATGTTAATAGCTTGATCGAGTCTGTTAAACACGAAAGTGGATTCATTACCTTGTGTTCTCGCTGTCTTTAGGTTAGCTATATTGAGTGTTGTCAAGCGCTCTAATGGTCACACTGATCCATGATATTCACTTCTTAGGAACCCGTTTCCACATCATTTTGCACTTGTTTTACTCACTTCTCTATTTTACTACTTGGTCTATTTATTTGATTGTCCTGTTTAAATTTGATGGTTTATTTAGTTTATGCTCGTTATATTTAGGTTGTCAAATCCTATTATATTGAGATGTCGATGTAGTATAATAGGTATCAATCCAACTGAGAATGTAATTATCAATCAGAATGCAGTTAACTGTTCTAATCTAAGCCAATCAAAGTGTGGTTTGTCTAAGAATCTATATCAATCGTTAAAGTAAAGGTAAGCAAGCAACCAAGTAAAAAAAGTTGAGAGTTTAAACGAAGCGGCTGACAAAAAAGTATTAAGTAAACTTAACGCAAGGTGAGAAAATAATTTCCTGAGGAGTGAGTATCATGGAACAGCGTGAATTTTAAACAAACTAGACGCTTGACAACACTTAATAGGGTTAATCTCTAGGAAACAAGAACTCAAGTAATGAATCCACTCTCGTGGCAAACAAACTCGAGTAGACTACTAACAGACCCTAGACATTCGAAATGAATGATCAACTCGCTTAGTGCCGATTCACACCTCAGACATTCGATCCTTCGAGCTCAGGATGTGAATCTCTGAAGTGATTTAGTCAAACGCTCTATTAAACACCCATCAGTGCTAGTGATGAATGAAGCTAGAGAACAAGGCTCAGTTGATCAGAATGAAGCTAGTGATGAAAATATCATATAAAAAAGACCTAAATAATTCTAACCTTAAGCGACCTAGAAAGCCTAAGCACCACGCTGACCTAACTCATCCTCAAGAGCCCTAGATCACTACTCAGAACTCATTAATTGAACACAAATCACGATGTCAAAATTCGATTGCATAAATAAAAAACTCGAACAATGTATGAATTGAACGTTGAGCGTAAAACTAAAATTGCATAAAACATAAACTTGAAATCAAAGGTTTGTGTTCAATTACAAAGCTCTAAGTTTTCTTCTCAAGAAAAAGTGTAAAAACTAGGGTCGACCTCCAATAGAAAACTAGAAAATATATATTTAAGTTGGTACAACCCTAGGTTGAATTCGGGCCAACACAAAGAACTCAGTGTGCCGTGGACTTCAACCTCAGTTTGGTCCAAATATTGAAAAGGCCCACGAGTAAAAGGTCTAAAGCCTAGAGCACGACCCACACGATATGTAGCTCCTTTGACTCGATCTGCAGCTTCCTATGAGCGCGACCCTAAGTTTGAGCTTGACCCAGAGTTTGAGCTGGCACTCGAGCTGACACTCGAGTCGGCACTCGAGCTCACTTAGAGCTAGCACTCGAGCTGGCACTGAGCTGATACTTGAGCTGGCAGTCGAGCTGACTCAGCTTTTGTGACTCTTCAACTTCTATGATTCTTCAGCTTATGTGACTCTTCAACTTCTGTGACTCCCTTAGTCACTGCTTATCCTGAATGCTTTGTTTATATGTTCATCCACCTGGATCTGTAAGAAGCTAGAAAAATCGATCAAAAACAACAAAAGAAGAGATAACCACATGGTAACCACAACATACCCCTCTGGCGCCAACATGGACTAGAGAAAAGCCAAAACTCTTGGACATATATTGGGCACGAGAAGGAGCTTTCAATCCTTCACCACTTGAACCTACACTCTCGCCTATGTCCTACCCAACCATCAACGCCACCATAGAAGACTCACTATTGAGACTCTAGATTGATTGTACATAGAGCATTTTAGTTTTGGTTATTTCTGGTTAGGTAATTTTTTACTAATTGTATATAATGTCATTATGTACAACGCTTTTAACGTTAATGAAACAGTAAAGGAAATTTTAAACAACTTGTTTTCTTCTCTGCTTTCATCTTCCTCGTGTTATGGTATCAGAGTCATCACTGGCTTGATCTTGTTGATTGTTCACCTCTGATCTTCGTTTTGATCTCAGATTCTCTTCTTAGATCTTAGATCTTTACTCCGCTCAATTTTCTGCGAAAACAATGGTGAAATCAACAGAATTACTCGTCGTTAAACTCAGTTACAGGGATTGACGGCTCCTGGATCTCGGCGTCTTATTAGATTTGGCGATGATGACGATTCTCCTCCACGCAGTCCTCCAGCTACTCGATCTAAGGTGGCTCGTTCCTTGCTTGTTCAATCGGCATCTGGTGATGCACATCTGACGAGATCTCTGATGTATATGCATAACTCGGATCATCCAGGTCTTCATATCATTTCTATTACTCTAGATGATACGAACTATGATGATTGGTCTGTTGCTATGCGTATTTCTCTTGATGCAAAGAATACATTGGGTTTTATTGATGGATATGTGTCTAAACCATCACTTACACACAAAACCTTTAATCAATGGTCAAATTGTAACTCGATGGTGAAGGCTTGATTGCTCAACTCTATCTCTCAACAGATCTATCGCAGTATTCATCTCTCGAATCTACCGCAAACTTTTAATCTCACTCAAGAGATTCAGGACTTTCGTCAAGGATCTATTTCTTTATCTCAGTACTACACTTACTTGACGACACTCTGGGATCAACTTGACAATGCATAGGAACCTGATGATCTTTGTATTTGTGGAAAAGTTGCGCGTCTGCATCAGAGGATTGAACGAGCTCGAATCGTGAAGTTTCTCGCTGGTCTTAATGATTCTTACGCTATAGTCAAGCGTCAGATTATTGCTAAGAAGGCTTTGCCTTCTTTGGTTGAGGTTTACAACCTTTTGGATCAGGACGACAGTCAGAAGGTTTTTTCCAACACTATTGTGCCTACCGCTGCTTTCCAGGTCTATGCTGATGCTCAATCTTCTGCTACAGTCTGTTACGTTCAGAATGGACCTAACAAGGGACGTCATATATTTTCTTACTGTAATCATGTTGGGCACATTGCTGAGCGATGCTACAAAAGCATGGTTTCCCTCCTGGATTTGTTCCCAAGAGTAAGACATCCTCAGATAAAGTCCATAAATCATCCTCTGGTCATTCTGCACAAAAGGATTCCTCTCTTGCTCCTCCAGTAGCTGCTCAAGTTGATAGTCTCCTTGGTGATATGACTAAGGATCAACTTCAAAGTTTCATTGCTCTCTTTAGCTCGAAATTGCATAATTTGGGTGCATCTCCTTCACCTGTAAGTTCTTCTCATACTCTTGTTGATCACAATGGTATTCTATTCTCACCCTTTACATATTGTTATATTGGGATATTGGCTGTTTCTCAGCATACTCTTTCTAATGAATATTGGATTATAGAGTCTAAGGCTACACATCATGTATGTCATGACAGAGTTTTATTTACCTCATTGAATACCTCTGTTAATAACTCTGTAAACCTTCCCACTGGCTCCAAAGTTCATATCAGTGGAATTGGTAAGGTACAATTGAATGAGAACATTATGCTCCATAATGTTCTTTTCATCCCAGAGTTTCGATTGAATCTTCTCAGTATCAGTTCACTTACCACTTCCTTAGAATCTAGGGTGGTTTTTGATTCAAGTTGTTGTGAAATACAGGACATTACCAAAGGCTCGATGATTGGTCAGGGTAGAGACTTGGTAACTTGTATGTGTTGGATACTAATGTTGCTGCCTCATCTATTAATGTGGTTGGGATCTTGATTTGTGGCAGACTGGACTTGCTTTCTGAAGTTTTAGGCATAAAGAACTCGAAGAATAAAGCATATGCCTATTGTCATATATGTCATTTGGCTAAGCAGAGACATCTTTCTTTTCCATCTGAGAACAATATGTGTAGTTCTGCTTTTAAGTTATTACATATAAATTTATGGGGGGACCTTTTCATATGGAACTAGTTGAAGGTTTTAGACATTTTCTTACAATTGTTGATGATCATACAAGAGCAACTTGGGTTTACTTGTTAAAGACAAAGAATGAGGTTCTTACATTATTTCCAACATTCATCAACAAAATAGAAACTCAGTTTAATGCCAAGGTTAAAGCTGTTAGGTTTGATAACGCACCAGAATTGAATTTTAAATCTTACTTCCTGCAGAAAGGCATTGCTTCTTTTCATTCTTGCCCTAAAACCCCGGAGCAAAATTCAGTTGTTGAACGCAAACATCAACACCTCTTGAACGTGGCCAGGGCTCTGATGTTTCAGTCTCATATGCCACTACAGTTTTGAGGAGACATCATTCTCACGGCTGCTTTCTTGATCAACCGAATGCCTTCTCCTCTTCTTTCTCAGAAATCACCATATGAAGTTCTTACTGGACAACTTCCTAATTACTCCCAGCTTCAGAACTTTGGTTGTCTCTCCTATGGTAGTACATCTTCTAAACAGTGCCATAATTCATGCCAAGATCACGGGCATGTGTATTTTTGGGTTATTCATCTCGGGTTAAAGGCTATAAAATCATGGATCTTGAAAGTAACATGGTATTTATTTCACGGTATGTGGATTTTATTGAAGAAGTATTTCCCCTGGCTCACACTGTAGACTCTGTTGCTGATCCTTTTGCCTCAGGTACTAGTTCTTCATATCCCTCATCATCATCTCCTATTCCTCTGCATACACAAATTTCTACACGCATGATTCGTTATACCCCTACTCATCTTAAGGACTATCAATGTTATTCTCTTCAAAATGCTATTCCTCATTCCATTTCATCATCTCTTTCATATGATCGTTTATCTTCCTCTTTTCTCTCTTACATCAACCATATTACCCAACTATCAATTCCTCAAACATATTCTGAAGCAAAAGGGTCTAAGGCTTGGTGTAAGGCTGCAAACAAGGAGATTGAAGCTATGGAATGTACTAAAACTTGAGATATTGTGAGTTTACCTGCTGAGAAGAAGGTTATCGATTATAAATGGGTTTTCACATTGAAATTCCTTGTTGATGGTACTTTAGAACGACATAAGGCTCGTTTGGTTGCCAAGGGTTTCACTCAGAAGCCTGGTCTTGATTACACTGAGACATTTGCTCCTATTTCAAAAATGGCCACAGTTAAATTACTTTTGAAGATTTCTGCATCTAAACGATGGGTTCTTAAGCAAGTGGATATCTCTAATGCCTTTCTGAATGACACTCTTGATGAGACCATTTACATGCCACTTCCTGACGGTTATGTTGAACGTAAGGGGGACACTTTACCATCCAATGCAGTCTGTAAGTTGAATAAATCGATCTATGGTCTTAAGCACACGTCCTGGTACCTGCGGTTTTCTACAGCTTTGCTTCATTTGGGTTTTCACAAATGTCATGATGATCATACCTTATTTGTCAAAACCACTCCCACTGATTTTCTTGTGGTTCTGATCTATGTCGATGACATTGTCATTGCTAGTTCTTCTGAATCTGCAGCTGATGATTTGACGTTGTGTTTGTAGAAGCTTTTTAAGCTCTGTGACCTCGGTTCTTTGCGGTATTTTTTAGGCTTGGAAATTGCTCGGTCAACGTAAATATGCCTTGGAATTGCTCCAATCTATGGAAATGCTCGACTGTAAACCTTCCTCGACTCCTATCGTACCTAATCTCCAACTCTCTACCACTTCTGCTGACTTGCTTTCTGACACAAAAATGTACAGAATCTTGGTAGGTCGATTGATGTATCTCATTATCACGCGTCCGGATATAACGGTTGCTGTTAATAAACTTTGTCAATTCTCTTTTGCTCCATGCACTGCTCATCTTCATGCGGTTTACAAAGTTCTTCAATACATCAAGGGAACAGTTGGTCAAAGCTTGTTTTATTTTGCAGATCTTGATCTCTTTTGAAAGGATTTGCTGATTCTGATTGGGCTGCATGTGTTGACAGTAGACGATCTACCATTGGCTTTACTATGTTCTTGGGCTCTTCACTTATCACTTGGCGGTCCAAGAAACAGCCTATTGTCTCTCGCTCATCCGCTGAAGCCGAGTATCGGGCTCTCGCTTTGGCCTCTTGTGAACTCTCTTGGTTACATACTCTGCTTCGAGACTTACATATTGATATTGGTTCTCCTCCAATCTTATACTCTGATAGTATTGCGGCCATCTCCATTGCTTTTAATCCGGTCTTTCATGAGCGTACTAAACATGTTGAGGTTGACTGCCACACTGTTAGAGAAACGCTTGAGAAGGGTCTTCTTCGTCTACTTCATGTCAAGACTGCAGATCAGATTGCTATTGGCTTACTAAACCACTTTTTCGTGTCACCTTTCACCACCTTGTGTTCAAGATGAGCTTGATTAACATCTTCCGCTCATCTTTACTAATTGTATATAATGTCATTATGTACAACACTTTAACGTTAATGAAACAGTAAAGAAAATTTAAAACAACTTGTTTTCTTCTCTGCTTTCATCTTCCTCGTGTTACTCACACCAGAGAGGAGAAGAAGACGACAACTACATGGGCGGAAATATTCATCTTCGGGGGAAATGAAATGATACCACATCTAGAATTACCAGCAAAGGCAAAAGAGGGGGTCAATGGCATCAGTGCTGTCAAAACCAGCAATTGTCGTTCACCGACAAAAAACTTTGACAACAATACCAACAATAAGCGGTTAAAGCAAACTCTATTTTATAACTTCGAAAAGGGGATATAAGTAATTTTTACTTTTTCATGGAATATATTTTATATGGACAATTTGTAGTTTAGAGAATAATTTTTTTTTACCAAAATAAAAGTCATATACCTCTATTAGTATTTTTTTATATCAGTATTACATTAACAAAACTTAATTTAGGGTATCATAAGATTTAACTAAAATAAGTTTTGCTTCTACCAAAGAAAAGTCTAGTTTAACCTAACAACTCTAATTAATGTCATCATTTGATTACTTTCTCCTTTTGAAAAAACGGTTAAGTTACTAAAAATATATATTAAATGATAATAATCAAATATCTCGTGGCAGTTAAACACGAAACAGAACCCGTGACCTCTTTTGAGATTTTTAAGTTTCAGACAACAGTACGACAAAGACATGCAGCAACAACTGGAGTTAAATATTTTTAAACAATTTATTAACTAAACCATACAAATTAATTTTTTTATAAAAAAACTGTTTCCATTAAAACCACAATTTTTTCACGGTCTTTTGCTTTTTCCTGTAAAGCTAATGCTTACGACTCTATCAAACTTCACTTTTTCTTCTGCTCAGACCAAATCTTCTTCTTCTTCTTCTTCTTCTTCTTCTTCTTCTTCTTCTCTTCTTCTTCTTCTTCTTCTTCTTCTTCTTCTTCTTCTTCTTCTTCTTCTTCTTCTTCTTCTTCTTCTTCTTCTTCTTCTTCCCTTTATTCCCGAAGACCTTGTCGTATTTGTATTCGATTTTAACGCAAATGTTTGTTTGATCCATCAATCGGACTAAGGTGAGGTGTATTTAGCTTTGTCTTTTTCTTTTCATATCTGTTGCCTAAATTTCCGGCATTGTTTGGATCATAGCAGTGGTTTTGTGTTCTTGTTTTGGATTTCATGTTCCTCAAATTTGACTCTAGATTTCTGTTACCTTTGGATTTTGTTACTAAATTTGTATGAGTTGTTGTTAGCTACTCTTTGTCTGGTAATCTAGGGTTTTGACTTCCTCTTTGTATGGCGATGACTTTGTTTAATGTGTTTGGAATCTATTGTTGTATCCAACATTGTCATGAGCTTCATTGTTTGATGTTTTGAAGGTCATTGCTTTGTTTGTTCTTGCCTTGAACATTTGGAGGATACTGAGAAATCATTTTTATTCTTGTTTTTGATATCTCAGATTTTGTGGATATTCAGGGACAGATCTGTGAGCTCATTGGAGCTTATTACTAGTCGTAGTGGTTGGACATCTACTGACATATCTATCCTTTATAATTTTTCTCAATCTTTGGTTTTATCTAAACTCCTCAAGTCTAAGCATTCTCCTTTTGTTCACAAATAGACACAATGACAAGGGTTACACGCGATTTTCGGGACTCATTAAACAAAGATGGTGTTCCTGCAGTATCAGCAGATGTGAAATTTGCTTCAAGTAGATTTCCTAACTATAGAATTGGGGCTAATGATCAAATATTTGATGTAAAAGATGATCCTAAAGTGCTATCAATGAAAGAAGTAGTTGCGCGTGAGACAGCGCAGCTGATGGACCAGCAAAAACGTATGTCTGTTCGTGACCTCGCCAATAAATTTGAGAAGGGATTGGCTGCAGCTGCTAAGCTATCTGAGGAGGTCGGATATTATTTTAATTATGTCTTATTTTTGCAGCTTCTTTTCTCTGTTGGTTCTTATATGCTTCTTCGTTGAAATGAAGTTTAGCAGATTTTAAAATTTGATCAAGTTACGAAAGAAAGACGTAGATTCTTTTCTTACGTTTTTGTAATTATCATTACAAAAATTCTCTTTATCTAGTGACTTCTTCTATATGTGAATATGAGAGTTGAAATAACTTTGTAAAGCTAATTTGCTTGGGAATGAGTGCAGGCAAAACTCAAAGAAGCAACCTCCTTAGAGAAACATGTTCTTTTAAAGAAACTTCGAGATGCATTGGAGTCTCTAAGAGGACGTGTCGCAGGTAGAAACAAGGATGATGTAGAGGAAGCCATTGCCATGGTTAGTCTTTTATAGTCATTTCCTTTCATAAAAGAATCTCTTGCAATCTGATCCGCAGTGCTTGCAGTCATCATATATAGCTGGCATACTTATGTGGTGACATATCACTGCTGGCCTTTGTTAACAACGCAATTAGTTCTTTCCCTTTTCAATTTTGCTTTGTTAAATAGTCTCGCAATCTTACAACCAGCATTGTTTCCTCGTTCGTCCAGATCTTAACTATGTTTTAATTTTGTAAATTCTGTTAGGTTGAAACTCTGGCTGTTCAGTTGACTCAGCGGGAAGGAGAGCTGTTCATCGAAAAAGCGGAAGTAAAGAAGTTGGCTTCATTTTTAAAGCAGGTAAAGCGTGCTCTCTATGTCGGTGATAGATTATCTTTTCTCTCATCACTTGAGATGAATAGTTAGGAAATGGCTATATCAATTTCATCTGAAACAACCAAATATGCTCTTGGCCTTGGCTAACACCATGCAGTTTTATCTTAGTTTTTGAGGTAGCCATATAATTTATAAGTGACTTTTTTTTTACCGTTAAAGCAGTTTATTTTTGATAAAGAACTATGATGTAGTTGTTTACAAACGTAATATTATATTCCCAGTTCTTAAATTTTATTCTTTATCTTGCATTGAGAATGAATTTATACTCTTCTTTGTTTTCTCATTTACATTTTTTTCCTGAAGCAGGTTATAAATTAGTGGTAACTTGTTGGTCTGGCTTAAAAATAACACACATGTTCTATGTTTCTTGCTGATAAGTGGGTAACATTCTTTAATTAGGCCTCAGAGGATGCTAAGAAAATTGTTGATGAGGAAAGAGCTTTTGCCCGTGCTGAGATTGAAAGTGCAAGAGCAGCTGTACAAAGAGTGGAAGAAGCCCTGCGAGAACATGAACAAATGTCTCGGGCCTCTGGAAAACAGGTATTTAGTGAGTATGGCTTCTACCTTGATCTAGTAAATTTCATATGCTTACAATGTTGATTCATGAACCATGGAAGCCATTCCCAGGTTACGCTGATTTCACTTTGCACATGTAAACCCAATTGTTATTCCATTTTCTTGTCAAGTATATAACCCACAAAAACATAAATATTGTATACTTTGTTATATCAGGACATGGAAGACTTAATGAAGGAAGTTCAAGAAGCTAGGCGGATTAAAATGCTGCATCAACCAAGCAAGGTGGGTAGAGATATTTATGGAATTAAGTTTGCTTGATCTGTTTGTCTAAGTCGATGCTTCAGTAGAGGTCAAATCATGTGCATTGGTTTAGGTAATGGACATGGAATATGAGCTCCGAGCACTGAGGAATCAGCTTGCAGAGAAATCGAAACATTTTCTACAACTACAAAAGAAGGTAAGTTATATATATATATACATATATCTACATCTATTTGGTGCATTCCATGTCCTTTTGATATTCCCAACTCCCATATGAGTGCATTTGTGTCTGTGATGTGGTTGACAAAGAGATGGATTCTGATACTGATCACAGTTTGCTATAATCCAGCTCGCAATGTGCAGAAAGAAAGACGAAAATGTAACCCTTATATATGAAATAGATGGCACTGAAGCTCTCGGTTCTTGTTTGCAAATCAGACCTTGCTCTAGTGATGCTCCTGATCTTTCCAAGTGTATGATGCAATGGTACCGGTCATCTTCTGATAACAGCAAGAAGGAACCTATATCAGGTCTCATCACCTTTGACATCTTATTCTTTTTTGATTGAATTCTGTAGGTATCTTATCCGTATAAGAATATATAGGTTTAAGTGAATTTTTCTTAATCAGATTCAGACTTTACAATGCGCTGATCCTGGTCTAAGAGCTCATCAGTTAGAGCAAAAATAAGTGGATGATTGTTCTCCTCATTTAGGAAGAGTGTTTCCCTAACTATTTTCCTATCTCAGGTGCCACAAAATCAGTTTACGCTCCCGAGCCTTTTGATGTCGGACGAATCTTGCATGCAGATATCATTTATGATGGCCACTTGCTTTCATTATCCACAGTGGGAAGGATTGATCCAGGTTCGTTGTTATGCTACGATCTGAAAAGAATTCTGGTTTATGTCGACATTATGAAATAGTTTGTGTAGATTGTGTTGCTCTGCCTATATTTTCCTTACAATTCAACATTACCACTATTTATATACCCTAAGCAAACCGTAAGGAACATAATTGAATCGACAGTGATATTATTAATGATTAGTGATTAGTAGATTAAAATTAAAGCCAAGTAAAAAACAGAAAAAGTCCTTATTTGGTGCAGCTGCTGGATTGGGTAGCTATGTGGAGGCATTAGTACGGAAACATGATGTTGATTTCAATGTAAGGTTCTCTCTCACTTTACCGTGTAGGATGGCTTGAAAATAAGTAGTTCTATAAGAGTATCTAGCGCGAGAGAACGTATATGATATAGTTCCCCTTATTGTAATTGTCAGGTAGTTGTGACCCAGATGAGTGGGGAAGACCATAAATCAGAATCTATCCACTTGTTTCACATTGGTAAAATGAGGATAAAACTTTGCAAAGGAAAGACAATTATTGCAAAAGAGTACTACTCTAGCGCGATGCAGGTACGTAGACACTTTTTTAGCACAAAAAAAACAACATCTATTCATTTTTCCGTAACTTATGATCCTAATCTTTGATGGTCATATTGAGTAGCTATGTGGAGTGAGAGGGGGTGGAAATGCAGCAGCTCAAGCATTGTATTGGCAGGCAAAGAAAGGGGTTTCCTTCGTGATAGCTTTTGAGTCTGAAAGAGAAAGAAATGCTGCAATTATGCTTGCACGTAGATTCGCTTGCGATTGCAATGTAAGTGATCTTTTGTTTTTAATCCTACAAAGATTGGATTGTTTTGTAGAAGAGGTCTTGATTTGAGGTATGAAACAGGTGATGCTTGCCGGTCCAGAGGACAGAACAGAGACTGGTCAAAGCCCGTAAAGAATGGCTATTAACTAAGTTGTGATTTTAGTTTCTGTAAGAGCTTTTTGTTTTGTAGTTTTATTAGAGTTTAGGCATATTGTTGAAACTGCACTTATTGTCTGTTGTGTGTAAATCAGTGAAGTTAAATTTATATGTTAGTAACGAAGGGCTTGTTTTTTGTTTTTCATTTGTTTGTGTGACATAATATCTTTACTTGACGAGTAAATCTGGTTGCCGTGAGATTGATTGTTTTTCGGAGTACAATTTTGTTGAGAATATTTTGTATGTTTCTTATTCTCTACTACCTAAATTGGCTCAGATCATGGCTACCTTTGATTTCTGGTTTGTTCAAGAGTTTTCCTCCAAATTTGTGATGCTCTTCTACTATGCCTTTAAACAACAGTGATCTTTTTTTATGTTTACAATCTCTATTCCGGTACAATCTGGCGAGCTTAGAAACTAATTGGTGGAACTTGGTCCGGTTTGGTAGAAAAAAACCTTAAGGAACTAAGCTTCTCTTCCCGGACTAGAGTTTGGGCTTTTATTTGGTTTGGGGTAGCAGCATCTTTTGAGTCCTTTTCTAAGTGTCCTAGTTTACTTCCTTTGCGGATTTTTTATATAGCTTCTCTTATTTGGGCATAGTTTCCGGAAAGTTCTAGGTTTCCGCGGGCTCATGTATCAAATCCTTATATCCCTTCTGGTTTTACTATAATTCAGATGAAATTAAAAAACCATAAGAAATAAGCATAAGGATAACATCAATACATGTTAATATCAGAGATATCATATATCAGACAGTCATCATCATTTGAAGCATCTTAATTTGTGTTGTTATTATTAGATTGACCCTCAGCATCATCATCATCCCCAGTAAGATCCAAAACAACTGGACCCGAGTTTAACAAGCTCATAGGGTTTATTAGATCATGAATGCTCTCATGCACATGTTCCTTGGGTTCGTCAGTTTTCTTTGCAACCTTCCATGTACCATTTGTATCGATGATTACGGCAGTAGCATTATATCCCACATCTTTTGATATCTAAGGATATGATATGAGACGAATATATTGAGCTGCAACGCCAAAAATGTAGTGGTACACAATTTACAACATAGATAGCTACTTGCCTTGGCCATGTTTGATCTAAACGGATCTCAGGGTAGCAAACAGAATGATTGCAGCGCCATGATGGATTCCTCATATTTATGTGGACATAGTTCAAGAAATCAAAACACTGCAACAGAAAGTACCAAATCACTAAGAAATATTAAGAGAAAAGAAAGTATCATCCACACATAAATATTCTGTACAATTCTTTTCTCAACAGGGTTGTTGTTATGCAAATTCAACAGGGTTCCATCACCTGAAGATGTTTACACAACTGGCCTTTGACTGGAAGCTTGATC
>JAKUCM010000244.1:0-59926 GCA_023374145.1 Lepidium sativum | reverse complement strand
GGATAATTCTAAATCTTGAATTTTAGATGATTTTGTTACCAACAAAAATTGACGTGTATGAATCGAATCATTGAGGTAAATAGTTTTATCCCCACGAGTGTCAATAAATAACGACCCTTTGTGAGAGTTAAAGCCACAAACACAAGATTTGTTTAAGAAAATACAATATTATCATCTTTCCTCATAGTGTCGACATGTCTTGCCAAACACATGATCTCGTTGTAAAGCAAATCATCGACTTATACTACCAAATTTCAAAGCTTGAAAGCTTAAAACCTTCTAAAAATGTCGACACTTTATTCACACAACTTGTGTCCACGTGCTTACCCACAGACACAAACATCGATTTCACATATTTATGTGAAGAAGTCAAAGACATGAGATCTCATCTCATCAAGCTTTGTGGTGAAGCTGAAGGTTATTTAGAGCAACACTTCTCCACAATTTTGGGATCTTTGGAACAAAACCAAAACCCACTTGATCATTTATACATCTTTCCTTACTTCAACAACTACCTCAAGCTAGGTAAGCTCGAGTTCGATCTCTTAAGTCAACACACAAGCCATGTCCCTAACAAGATCGCCTTCATTGGTTCTGGTCCGATGCCTCTTACATCTATTGTATTGGCTAAGTTTCATCTTCCAAACACAATGTTCCACAACTTCGACATCGATTCACAAGCAAACATACTTGCTTCGAACCTTGTCTCTCGTGATCCTGACCTCTCAAAACGTATGATCTTCCACACAACAGATGTACTTAACGCAACACAAGGAATTGATCAATACGATGTCGTGTTCTTAGCTGCTCTTGTTGGGATGGATAAAGAGACAAAGGTTAAAGCTATTGAACACTTAGAGAAACATATGGCTCCTGGAGCTTTCCTTATGTTAAGAAGTGCTCATGCTCTTAGAGGTTTCTTATATCCTATTGTTGATTCTTCTGATCTCAAAGGCTTTCAGCTTTTGACTATCTATCATCCAACTGATGATGTGGTTAACTCTGTTATGATTGCTCGTAAGCTTGGTGGTTCGACTATGACTGGAGTTCATGGTACTCGTGGCTGCATGTTAATGCCTTGTACATGCTCTAAGGTTCATGCGATGTTGAACAATCGTGGTAAGAAGAAGAATATGATTGAGGAGTTTACTGCCATTGAATAAGCAAATAACTAATTAACACAATCTTGTTACTTAAGATTGTGAGTTAATGGTTTTGTCTTAAGATAATAACTACTCTTTTCAATTCGTGTCTTTGTGTGTTTTGTGCTTTGTCGAGTACAAGTTTGTTAATTTTAGTGTTCTTAGATCTTCATTGTGGAGATAGAGAACCTCTTGTTTGTTGTTTTTACTATCAATAAAATCAAATAAAACCTATGTTTATATATATATATATATATTATAAAAAGAGCTAGCAAATAGAATAGCTCGAGAGCACCTGCAATAGAGGTTTTTAATTGAAGTTCTTAATATTAAAAAGAAAATTGAAAAGTACGAGAGAGAAGAATGATGAGGTTCTCCATGAAATAAATTAAGAATTTTAGTTTCTTAAATAAGATATTATTTCTTACATGTGTTCAAATATGATTGGACTATGTTATAAAAAATTTAAATTTAAATAAAAATAAACTTTTATAAAAATAATAATATTTTATCATTTTTGAACCTCAAATGTAGAACTCCACTTATGAAGATGGTCTTAGTTCTGAATTCAAAATTTTACCTAAAACTAAATTGCTATGGATTGGTGAGACGAAGATGAACTTACATGTTAGAATTCATTAAAAATCCAAAATCGAATAACTATTGGTACTAATTCTTTGAAACTAGCTAGCTTTTGACTCCGGTATTTTAAAAGATAAAAATATTTTTTAATCAAATATAAATTTCTAAAAATCATCTAAAACCAGTTTATTAAATTTATTTTATAAATGTGTGATTTTTAGAGATTCTGAATTAAAGTATCTTAGATGTTTTAAAATTAAACACACAAAAATTCAAATCTAATTTTTTTAAAATAGAGTTTTTGAAAAGTTTATTACAAATCATAAAAAATATATTCTTATACTCAATGTCAAATTTCGTAAATTATAAATGACTCATTATCATTTAGCAAATGGAAAACGACAATATATTACACATGAGGATAACCGGCAACCGACAAAAGTTATTACATCACTTTGACGAACTTTACTGCTCAGAGCGAAGTTAAGACTAGAGCTACAACCACTTACGTAGGTTACAAAGTCATATTAGATCTTTATACGGTCAAAGATGTATGATTTTGATCCAACGGCTAATATAAGCTTCTTTAACAGTTACAGATGTGAATGATATCAATAAACACCAAAATTATATTTTTGCTACAGTTAGACCAAATTTCCGCTATTTGTTTCCCTCTCATTCTCTTTTAGCTTTGACTCTCCCTTTTCGGAAACCCTAATTTGATGAGCCTGTTCGAAAAGGTGGGTGAATCATCAACTATGCATTTTTAGGTTTGTGTTTAAATTGTAAAGTTTTAAGCTTTCTGGGGTTTTGCTTGTGAAACGAACCTCTGTTGTTGTTATTGTAAAGTCTGAATCTGTGATGATGATGCATGCGTGTAATTCGGCTTTGAAGATCTCTGATCTCTGATACGGAGAGGAAAAGTTGGACTTTTTGCTTTTCTAGATCTTCTATGGCTTTGGGGATTTCATTTTTGGTTTGAGTAGAAGATCAGATTTGAGGCAATTTGATTACTAAGCATGGAAGGAAATGCTGGTAACTTCACTGATAAGACGAGAGTTTTGGATATCAGACCATTGCGATCTCTGAGACCTGTTTTTCCCAGCGGAAATCAAGCTCCGCCTTTTGTCTGTGCACCTCCTTTCGGTCCATTTCCACCTGGGTTCTCACCATTTTATCCATTTAGCTCGTCTCAAGCGAATCAACACACACCAGATCTCAATCAAGCTCAGTATCCATCGCAACAGCAGCAGCCTCAGAATACACCAACGCAATATCAGCAGTCTCAGTATCCATCTGAACCTGCGATTGTTGCTCCTCTGAGGTCATTCAGATCTCCTGATACGTCTAATGGCAACACGGAACCTGAAGGGTCAACTGTGAAAAGAAAGATCCCTAAGAAGCGTCCAATTGCTCGGCCTGGGAACTTGAATTTCGAGAGTGGGATAACTAGTGCGGAAAGAGAGAATGGCACGAGAGAGTTGGTGGTGAGTGTTCTTGTCCGGTTTGATGCGCTAAGGAGAAGGTTTGCACAACTGGAGGATACTAGGGAAGCAGTTAGCGGGGTTATCAAACGTGCTGATTTGAAATCAGGATCTACTTGTATGAGCAGTGGAGTCCGTACAAACACCAAGAAAAGACCTGGTATTGTTCCTGGTGTTGAGATTGGGGACGTATTCTTCTTCAGGTTTGAGATGTGTTTGGTGGGTTTACATTCTCCATCAATGGCTGGGATTGACTATTTGGTTGTCAAGGGGGAAACAGAAGAAGAACCCATCGCAACAAGCATTGTGTCATCTGGATATTATAGTAATGACGAAGGTAATCCAGATGTTTTGATTTATACTGGTCAGGGTGGTAATGCTGATAAAGATAATAAGCAAACATCTGACCAAAAGCTCGAAAGGGGTAATCTTGCCCTGGAGAAGAGTTTGCTTAGGAATAGTTCAGTTAGGGTGATTAGAGGCGTGAAAGAAGCTTCTTATAATGCTAAGATCTATATTTATGATGGACTCTATGAAATCAAAGAGTCATGGGTAGAGAAAGGAAAATCTGGACATAACACCTTCAAGTATAAACTAGTGAGAGCTCCTGGTCAGCCTCCTGCATTTTCAACATGGACTGCAGTCCAGAAGTGGAAGGCCGGTTTGCCTTCAAGGCAAGGACTTATTCTTCCCGATATGACTTCCGGGGTTGAAAGCATACCTGTTTCACTTGTGAATGAAGTTGATGCCGAGAATGGGCCTGCTTATTTCACTTATGCCACAACGGTGAAATACTCAGAGTCGTTTAAGCTGACGCAGCCTTCTTTTGGATGTGCCTGTGGCGCCGCATGCAGACCTGGAAACTTGGACTGTCACTGCATAAGGAAAAATGGAGGTGATTTCCCCTACACCGGTAATGGAGTTTTAGTTACTCGCAAGCCTATGATATATGAATGCAGTCCATCTTGCCCGTGCACGACTTGCAAAAACAAGGTGACTCAAATGGGATCAAAACATAGGATGGAAATTTTCAAGACAGCAAATAGAGGATGGGGGTTGCGCTCATGGGATCCTATTTGTGCTGGTTCGTTTATATGTATATATGCAGGTGAGGCCAAAGACAAATCGAAGGTGCAGCAAACTATGGCTAATGATGATTATACTTTTGATACAACCCGCATCTATGCCTCTTTCAAGTGGAACTATGAGCCTGGCTTAGCAGACGAAGATGCTTCCGAAGAGATGCCTGAAGAACCTCAAATGCCGCTGCCGATGATAATCAGTGCTAAGAATGTTGGGAATATTGGCCGATTCATGAATCACAGTTGCTCCCCTAATGTTTTCTGGCAGCCTGTTACCTATGAACATAACAATCAACTCTTTCTGCATGTCGCCTTCTTTGCCATTTCTCACATCCCTCCCATGGCTGAGTTAACTTACGACTATGGAGTATCTCAGCCAAGCGAAACTCAAAATGGGAATCCTTTAGTTGGTAAAAAAAGGTGCTTTTGTGGATCACAGTATTGCCGTGGCTCATTTGGATGATGATGGCAAGAAAACAACAGGAGTCGGATGGTTTTGGCTGCAAAAGGTTTGTATCTCTGCACTTAATATTAATCCAGTGAATCTGACTTGACATAGGAATCTCTAAATTCGTTTTCTTAGGCAGCTGGAGGGTGTTCAGTCCTGATCGGTGAAATCGTGTGCGTTTGGTGGCAACA
The DNA here is from genome assembly GCA_023374145.1 of Lepidium sativum. Lineage (NCBI taxonomy): Eukaryota > Viridiplantae > Streptophyta > Magnoliopsida > Brassicales > Brassicaceae > Lepidium > Lepidium sativum. The sequence continues at coordinate 54,997 of JAKUCM010000244.1, read as the reverse complement.
AAGTGTTTAGTCTCCTCTGAAGGAATTTTTACTGCTTCTTTAGCCAAAACCTTGTCTTTGTGTTGGATATGTAAGCTTATTAGTTAGTGTTCAGATCGTCTTTTGGACAAATCTTTAGAAACTCTACTACCATGTTTTGATTGAAGATAATATGATAAAAGGGTACAAGTCAGTTTTAGTAGTTTAACAGTTTCATCAGAAACAGACAGAGAACCAAAATCAACTTTATAAGACATTGAAATGGAATGTGATTGATCAGGAAATTTAAATCAAATCTGGTCGTTCTCTTTACAAAGGAAAACGAGTGGGCGTATGTTACAACAAAATGAAAATACAGCCGAGATTACGTAATTATACTACAACCCAACAAATTCTACTCTTGAAACAGTAAGCAACAAAGTGGGGAAAATGGAATATATATAATATATATTTACTTTTGTTGAAGGGTATAAAGAATATTGATTTGAGAATGTGCTATCGATCATCATATCATCTCCTTGGAGGATCCTGAATCAGGTTCATTTCAGTTCCCTGCGTTTGGGATTCTCTGAAAGTACCAAGCTTTTCAGCCTCCCTAGCAATCCGAACATCAGAAGGTCTGTAATACTCAACAAGAAACTTGATGGCGAATCTAGGAAGCAATGATGTCACAACTATGGCAAGCAAGCAGAACCAGAACATCCATGTCTTGGCCACTTGGAAAATCGCCCTGTCACAGCCATAAAAAAAACACAAGAAATGTTGAGACTTTTCAAATCTAAAAGTTTTGAATTTACTTTAGTGGAATGATTTGTAGAGAGAAAGAACTTTACCAGTAACCAGGGAGTGTGGGTATAACATCGATAACAATGACACATATACAAGCTGCAACAATGGATCCCCAAATGGCAGCGTGTGTGATCCAGTTCCATCTAATTACATCCATTGCCAAGTGAAGATTAACTACCACAACTGCAGCAATCGTCCATAGGTCTCCCAGGCTTGACGTATCAATGGTACTGCCCCAATAAGCAAACATAGGAATGAAGAAGATGGCTGCACTTTGCCAGATTGTGTCAATCATTGTATACCAGAAGAGCGTAGTGGAATATGCCTCTGCCCTTTGGCCAACACCGTAGAGCTGAGGATGATTAAGAAGAGTCCTCCGTCCTAGGTCTTTGTCAAGAATACCAATAATTATAGTAGGGAACGACGTGTATATGACTGAGTACAAGACACTGCTCCATTCTGTAATGGCGGTTGTCAAAGTGTAGCAAGTAAACAAAACGTACCTGCGTGAAGTTGGTGAAGGTTAGTCTGTGATGATATCTTTAAGAACGGATTTGTACAAGAGACAGTAAAACAGTACTTACCAAAATAAAATAAGAACAAAAACTGCATTTCTATAGAAATTGTATAATATCATGTAGCCCATCCTTTGGTAATTCCAGTGTCCATGGACGAGCAATAGCGGAACTAAGAATCTGAACTGTCCCATTGCGAAATCAGAGGCCATCACAGCTTGGCGACCTTCTTGGCCGCTAATCCCTACCCCAACATCAGCCATTTGGATCATGGAGACATCATTGGCACCTGGAATAACCGAAGCAAATGAGAATATGAAAAAAACCGAGATACTGCTTGGAAAGGATCAGGCAGAATAATTTGGATAGAAGAATGGAGTTATTACCATCACCAATTGCAAGAGTCATGTCAGAAGTCCGATTCTTTACAAGCGCAACGATTCCAGCTTTCTGGAAAGGAGCAACACGGCAGCATAGTATTGCAGAGCTTTTACAAGCCACCTGGAAGAGCTGCATTGCAAAAAGCAAGAAATTACATCACCATGAAAGACACTCATAAGCAGAGTAAGCAAGTGATCATCAAAATTTACTTACCACATCTTCAAGATCATTGTCGAGTACATATATGAGACTGGTACCATCAATAATCAAGGCTACGTTATCACTTTCGTCATCACTAGCAATACTAGCATTTGCTTCTTCTAAGCTTCTACGACATGAATCTAACGAGTTGCTATTTATTACAATTTGCCTCATGTTCCTTGTCAAAAGCCTCGAAGAGAAGCCAATGGATATAGCAGTTTCTTGCTTGTCACCAGTCAAAACCCATACTTTTATCCCTGCAATTCTGAGAGATTCTATTGCTTCCGGGACACCACGCTGCAATTTATCTTCAATTGCAGTGGCTCCTACTATTCTAAGGCTCATCTCGATGTTTCCAGCAACCTTTCTTAGCAAGCCAGCCCTACCAATCAAAGCAGTGCTTGCTGCCTCAAAGGAAGAATGCCATTGCTCAAACTCTGAGTCGTTCAGCTCTCTCATCCCAACAACAAGAGTTCTCAAACCATCAGATGAGTAAGCATGAAGTTGTTTCTTGGTCTCTTGTATGACATCACCGAAAGATTCATCCATGACACTAAACATGGACGAGTCTGCACCTTTTACAAAGAGCTTTACTGACATGTCGGGACATCCCAGTATCACTGACATTCTTTTCCGGTCACTATCGAACTCATGCAATCCCAAAACATTAAACCTGCACTGGGCAAAGAGAAAGGAGTAAATGCTATAGGCCACCTGCAATAAGATGCAAAAGACTATAAATAAATGGCAGAAAAATTGCCATAACACGTCTAAATTACCTTTGCATCTCTCCTCGTACATTTACAACTATATGACCAGAGGTTCTCTCTATGAGCAAGAAACCATACGAAGCTGCTGCATAGACCAATGCTTGTTCATCAGGGGACTCTCCTTGATAATCTACCAGCTTTACATTGGAATCAGAAGTGGTGGTAACAATTGGCACAATTGTATTGCAAGCTGCCAGTGAGAGGAAAAACTCATTCGCACGTTTTGCCTCTTCTGTTGCATTACCCTTTCTTGTCAGCTGAAGAAGCACAGGATCAACTCTCACTCTCATCTTTGGCTTCAAAATAACTCCATCAACTGTATCATGAAAAGTTTTAAAGTATTATCAAAAATGTCGAGTTATTTCACAGTTCAGCATACTACTCTAAACAGCAGAAGAATTATTAAAAAAGACTAGTCTCTTCTTACCTTCAACGAAGTATCCTGCATGCTCGCTCTCAGCAGGTTCCCAGGCAGAGTAATCTACACCTCCTATGCAGGCACATTGGAACTCCATTTTGTTGTCTGTGAGAGTACCCGTCTTATCAGAGAATAAATACTTAATCTGTCCTAAATCTTCATTTATGTTCAAAGCCCTGCACTGAAAACAGGAATTGGAAGACTCATCGTACATCTGATCATCTCGGGTCATGAAGTAAGCTTGACCAATACGGACAAGTTCCATCGATATGTAGAGAGATATGGGTATCATGATCTGATACACGATGACAGCCATAAAGAAAGTGAAGAATATCTCCCACCCCCAACCATAGTAGTTATGATTCTTTCCTCCTGACCTCTCAGAGTAGTCTTTTCTCCTATAAAAAAGAATAATATCCAAGTCATCCCTGTGACGTCTCAACCACACAGCAGCAGTCGCGGCTGCAGTTGTACACAAGACGATCAGAAACAAAGAGAGTAGAATGATCTCTAAATTCATCCGAGTCTCTAGCCTACTCCTCTTCGATGGTGCTCCAGAGTTGTTGAGCATAGCTTTCGTTTCACTACCAGCGTAGACAACAACCCCTAGTGCCCAAGCAGTGTTCTTAAGCTCACATCCTCTAAGAATAATATTAGAAGGTCCAAGGGAGAGCCTTCTACCATCAATCTCCATGTTGGCTTGAAACCCATATATGTTCCTATTAGGTTTCTCACACTTGATATATCCATCAAACGACTCCATATCAGCAGCTTTTAAAAGAGTTTCCTGCTTCGCATACCTAGTCTTCAAATTGGACTCCCCATCCAAATTAGTTGTCTGCACATAGACAACTCCAGTGGGATCACTTGTAGCCAACAGCACCATGTCACAAGGAAGGGTCTGGTTTGATTCGACTTTAATGACCTCCCCAACTCGAATATACTTCCATTTCTTTTCTTGATACTGTTTATCTTCAAACACTAAAGCCAACCTATTGTTCTCAACTCTATCTGATCTATGTCTCCTGAAATCCTCGTAAGCATCTTTGATTGCTGAGACCAACAGAACAAAGGCAAGGGGCATGATTGATGCACCTCTGCCAAAAACTGCAAGCTGTGGAAGCTGATTGAGCACTGCTATTACAAGGAAGTATATGTAAGCAACTCTATGGAACTGTTCAAACAAGTTCCTAGGCAAGAAGGTGAAGACAGAATATTTTGCTGTCCTAATGGAATTCCCTGTGAACTCAAATCTTTCGTTTGTTCTCTCAGGATCATTAATATAAATCAAACGAGCATCTTCATCTTTGATTTCCTTATGAGACATGCTTAACATCTCAGAATCAGCTCCAGCTGATCCATGGCGGATACGCTTTGATCCCAAATCACCGAAAGTCACTTCTCTGACGGGATTCTCTTTTGGAGAAACACTCCATCTCGAAGATACACCCAAAATGGGATCGTGATGAGGCGGTCTATCAACAGATTTCCTGGGATCCATCGAGAGTATTTGCGGGTCCAGAATTTCTGGGACCACTCACGAAATTGATTGCACGATGAAAGGAGAAAACTTTAAGAAATTAAGGAAATTTCATTGGAAACACACCTCCCGAAGAAGATGATTTGAGTTTACCCACAGACCCCCAGAGCTCGAATCAGCTTGAATATCCAAAATCGAAGACAAAAACACCCTCTTCGACGATGGAAATTGATCCAACGAAATGACCTAGGAATGGCAAATGGGCAGATCCAGATCCTGAATCCGAATTTTAAAAAGGAAACCTTCCTTCAAACACGAGAAAATGGAATTTAATCCAGCACGAAGGAAAGCAAAATTGACCTAACAATTCCAAATGCGCAGATCCGGATATCTTAAGAAATTCTCACTTTTACGCGCTAAAGCGAAATCTACCAGAGAAATGGAATTGGAATTGAAGATGAAGAAAGTGACGCAAGCAAATACGTCAATACGAAGAAGAATAAAAAAATAACGAGAAGAGAGGAAAAGAGAAAAATAGAGGCTAATAAATGGAAGTTAGTTTCGTATCTCTCCTTCAAAGGTAAACGAAGACGAAGACGAAGAATGAGAAGGAAGAATCAATAGAGAGAGAGAGAGGGACAGAGAGATCTAGAGACAACGAACAGGAGAAGATCGGAAGAAGAAGAAGAAGAAGTCGTCAATGGCTTGCGACGTCGAAGAATCTTTTATTCATTTTTTAAAAATTATTTAAATTTTATTTCATTTTAGGCATGAAAAAAAAACAAAGATTGAAGAAGAAAGTGAAAGAAAAGTAATGTCGTGTTGGTCCTAAGAAGCACTTCGAAATTTCATTACTTTTTATAACTTTTTTATATATTTATAAGAGCCGCCAAATATGGAAAATACATTTTTATTTGCTTAATATAATTTTAAAAATCATTACTAAAACATAATTTTCCTTTTTAGTGAGTTTTAAAATTAGGACCACGTTTATTATAATGAAGGGTTGCCATATTTTCCAAAAAAAAATCTTATTTCAAACTAAATATTCGTTTTATGATTATAAATTATATCAGTTTTGTTTAATTTTTCTTTTGTTATTAAATTCTAATTGACTTTTTGGATCCGGTTAAATTTTTGAGTTTTGGTATATCACATATATTTTCAGTATACATCCAATAATGAATTATCGAAGTTGATGGTTTGAAACTTTGAATAATTCAATATTGATTTTTCAGAAATGTGCATTATTATGAAAATGAAAAGTAATTTCACTAGGAAAAATACAATTAATTTAAAAGTTGATATAGATGTTCAAAATTTATAAAAACTAGTCTTTAAAATCTTAAAATACATTTAATACTGCAGATAATATGATTTTTTTTGGGTAAAAAGAAATGAAAGATAATATGATTTTTTTGGGCGATGTGCACTATATAGAGTTTTTTTGTTAAAGGATTTGCAATATATAGTGCTATTAGTATGTATACGTAATTGCAAGTGGTAGTTAGTCTAGTGGCAGGTGGTAAGTCCACAAGAGCCATACGCACTTGCATATTTTGGAATCGAGTCTTCCCACTTATATTTGCAAGAATTTGGCTAATGGACCTGCCATTTGTGATCCAATGTAAAAAAAAAAAGTATATATACGTAATTACGTAAAGTTCCATAATGAAAAAAATGGTTAAAGTAAATGTACGTAGATTTATATTGTTAGCATAAAATCACATACAACTAATTAACACAAAACTACATGCATGAACTTGCTTAAAACAATATAAAGAAAACTATACAAATTCATCCATTTTGGTAATTAATTTTTACACTATGTAATATTTAACATTACATTAAGTTTGAAATATTTAGATAGAAAACCTTATATAAAATTATTGTTATATTATATATATTGAAATAAATTTGTTTTATTTCAATATATATAATATAACAATAATTTTAAAATATTTCTTTTGAAGACTTTTTTTTCTTCAAAAATTCATTGACTCAAAGCAAAAAAAAGTAAAATTTTGGTTCAAAGGACAACTAAACTATTTTTGTAATATAGCTAATCAAATAAGTTTTGATTAATTTTAATATCTTTTTTTAGAGTGACTGATGAAAATAAATCTAACATAATTTTTAAAATAACTAAATTTTCACTAAATATAATAATTTTTGGAAAAAACATGATAGAAATTGATTATTTGTATAATACAAATCAGAAAAAAATTATTATAGTATATAAATAATAAGAAAATTTAGGGACTCTTTAATATATATTTATTTAAATGAATTCGAAACGAATGTCTTTTTTTACTTATTAGTCACGCTTCTAAATTTACGTACCCTAACTAATATGTCATATGGTCCTAATTCCTAAAATAAGCCGTGATTTCGTATCTTTGTTAATATGAGTGGTACTCTCGAGTCTGGAGTATAAAAAAATAATTAACCTTGAACTATTTCAAATATTATATATATAACTAGGTCTAGGAATATTGGTATGCATAGTTTATTCATGTTTGTCATGTGGTATGATTTTTGTTATTTTAAGATAAATGTATAACCTTCATATTATAAATTGAAAATTTAAAGACATATGTATAGCATGTTTTATTTTGACAATACCTAATCCACATTGTCTTTTGGAAAGTCGTCAATTATTGGTCTGAAACTTTTTAATTTGTTTTTGTAATATTATCTTCTTTTTAAAAAAATTAAGTGAAGATTAAAAAGAGGAGCGTATGTCTTGGACATGCTTGAAATCTAGATAGCAACAAATTGTATAGATACTATAAAAATTTTGACTACCCGATTATTGGTCTGCTTTCTTTCATTTTATTGAAGATTTTGCCAGGTTAAATATAAATTGCAAATGGCGCTTAGCCTATTTGCCGGCGGTAAGTATATTTAAGGTAGCTTATTTGTACAATCAAAGATCGAGTCTCTATACTTACATTATATAAGAATTTGGCTATTGGGCCGATCAATTATGAACCCAATTAATCTGTCGTCGACAAAAAATAAATATAAATTACGTTAGTTTTTATTTTATTTTCCGTTTGTTGAATTATGAAGCAAATATTATCACCCGTTTTGTTTAAGAAAATGCTCGTAGTTTAGTGGAATATAATTTTTTTTTTTGTCAACAATAAATTATATTGGACTATGACTGGTTCAATAGCCAAATTCCTACATAATATCATGGAAGAATTCGATCTTTGGTTATATAAATAAGTTATCTTAAATGGATCTAACACCGGTCATTAGGATAAGAACCATTTGCACGAGACATTTGCACAATTAATGAATTTAGAAGTTAGAAAAAGAAAATGGATAGGTTGACTGAATTAAATTTGAAAGTCATTTTATTGTACTTGGGCCCAATAAATTATGGGCTCCTGAGTTAAAATCTTTAATAAGTCGTGTATCTGTAATCGGGCTCAATTCATTATGGGCTTTAAACATATTTTTCTTTTCCTTACGCATTTAATTGAAAAGTAGGACCCTAATCGTAATATATCTTTCTATCAAGGACTGAAATGAAATTATACTAAACCAAAAGGTTGATTCCCTGAATTACAAAACGATCGCTTTTCGGTTCTTCCTTTGAATCTTTCTGACCGCAGAGAGATTCTCAACATTGTCGCCGGAGAATTCATCGGAGTAATTGAAATTGGATCAAGCTTTGATTGAACTAGAGAAAAACGCAGCTAATATCTGTATGATCTGCTTCCGGATTGAGTCTCCATGGCTAGTGGAAGCAGTATTGGAGTCGGTGGTTTGTTTGAGAACGCAGAGGTGACTACGAGTGGAAGACCGGTGATTCGTCGCAATGAGGTCGAATGTTTCCTTCTCTCCTCCGTAGATTTAGATTCCGAAGATGATCCACCGCGATTCACTGCTTTGAGGTCTGGAAATCTTATTTTAACCACTCATCGTCTCATATGGATCCCTTCTCAGTCAAACGCAGCTGGTCCTTCCTTCGTTCCTCTTGGAGCTATTACTCACATCTTTTCACATAAAAAATCAATAAAGTCTATGTTCCATTCGCCTCGAATTCGATTTCAAGCGGACCCGGGTTCGATTGTCGTGACTATTGTCTTCAGGGGGAAAGGGGATTTTGATGGATTTTTGACGAAATTTTGGGAATGTTGGAGAGGCAGAGCATGGGAAGAGGAGGAGAAGAGCGAGAGCGTTACTTCTCAGTCAGGATCTGGAACGGTTTCGCAAGGTTTATACGGAAACGATGGAACGGTGAGGATGGTGGGATTGGCTGGGATATTGAGGAAAGAGCAAGAACAATGGGAGAACACAGACAAGAGCTTGCAGGATGCTTTTCAGGACTTGAATGCTCTTATGGTAATTCTGTTCTTCTTACCCATGTAGATCATGTAGAGATTCTGATATTTAGTTTAAAAACTCTTGAATAGATGATACGTCTGGAACAAGTCTTTCAAGTGATTAACTTTCTGGTTGTTAATTAGTTGTTCCTCGTGATGCGTGATAACTCTTAGTCTGTGGGAGAGGTTTGTTTTTTGAATATGGATTGTGTATTCCAGACAAACTTTGACTTAATTCTAGTACTTTAATTGGTTTACAGAGTAAGGCTAAAGAGATGGTGAGTCTGGCAGAGAAAATGCGGCAAAAGCTCTTGTCTGCTCCTAGTAATGGTTCAACTGATGATGAAGAAATGGGGTCCAAAGAAGAAATGCAACAGTGGATGTTGAGCGTTGGTATTATCTCCCCAGTTACAAAAGAATCTGCCGGTGCCTTGTACCACCAAGAATTGTCCCGCCAGGTTCTCTTCCTTTATTTTGCAACAGTGATATATGTGTTAATTAGCTTATGTTGTTCGTGATCTTCAAAGGAGATGTTTTTGATTCAGTGGATATTGTATGAAGGGCTTTGTTAGAAGTATGATTCCTTTGTTCAAACTTTCAAAAATTATGACTGTCTAAGTAGAGGACTTTCGATCATTTAGCTTGAAATATATTAAGCTACATAAATATGAGGTTGAAATCCTTCCTTGCATTCTTGCAGTTGGCAGATTTTGTCAGAATCCCACTAGAACAAGCTGGGGGAATGATCAGCCTTACTGATATGTATTACCACTTCAATCGTGCTCGTGGAACAGGTTGGAGCTTTATAAACTATAACACTTTTCTTCGAAGTACTTTACTCTGTTTGTTAACTTCAAGCTGTAAATCCAAAATCTTTCTTTGCACAGAGTTGATCTCTCCAGACGATTTGTGGCAAGCTTGTACTCTCTGGGAGAAATTTGATGTGTATGTATATTTTCTCCTACATTCTTTTTCAAGCTAGAATTCTACTCTTGTGCCTGATGTGGAAATATTGATCTGTCATTTATGATTGGTAGTCCAGTAATGCTGCGGAAGTTCGATAGCGGTGTAATGGTCATCCAAAACAAGTCCCATTCTGACGAAGAGGTATTCACATATTCTTTAGATTTTTAGAAAATTCCCTTTCCTCCTACAGATGTGTCAAATCCCTCTCAACATGTTTTTAACAACTGTTTCGATCTACATAAAGTAAGATTTTTCTGGCCCTTTAGGTTATGAGTAGAATCAGAATGCTTGTGACCAAACCTGAAACTCTAAGAACCGGAATCACTGCTAGTGATGCAGCTTTGACACTGAAGATCGCTCCAGCCATGGCTAAGGAACATTTACTAACCGCAGAGACCAAAGGTACCAAATCCAACTCCAATCAAAGCTCCTCTAAAAGTATGTATCTAGATTTATATCATGTTCACGTCCCCATTTGTTTGAACAGGTTTGCTGTGCAGAGACATGAGCCCAGACGGGCTTCGATTCTATTTTAACCTGTTTTCCGAAATCGATCCGACCAATCTACATATGTAAGTTAAATACCCACCAATGATGTGTTTTTTTGTTGTTGCTCTTTAAGAAACTAAGTAACCTTTGCACTTGCTATCTTTATCATTTGGCAGAGTCAAAGACTTTAGCACGTATGGCGAATGGATAAAAGCGACCAGTTTGTTGTCCGTATGACATTTTCTTGCTGTATCATTATTTTGTAATAACACCTTCACAACTAAACAAATATATCTCATGGATTTTGACCCAAATATGCCAATTAACTTTTTTTGCTGGGCATCATTTGGGTTGATTCAGGTGTGTAAAAAATGAATTCACCAAACAGAGCTACAAAAAGTTTGGTTTGGTTTCATTGCCACTTTGATTTGTAACAAAATCTGTATAGATCCACAAGCCACTTGATTGATTGTTGTAACAAAATTGTGATTGTGAACACTAGTTTAGGTCAAAGCTCATGATGCCCGGTTACCAAAACAGATAACTTCAGGTCAAACAAATTCCATATTCACATTCTCCACAATCTCTAAACATCTTAAATCTTAGGCACTGCTTGTAACACAGCAAGTTATTGAGAGTGATGGGAGTGAGGATTATTCAGCTTCAAGGGATGCAATCTCGTACCTAATATCTTCCAAATACTCATTGATGCAAGTTACAGCATCTTGTACTCCTCTAATGGCTTCCTTTAAAGCGTTATCATACTCTGCATCTGCTTCTGCTTCCTCTGTTCCAGCAGCTTCAGTAATTTCATGGAGATGCACACACTCATGCTGCATCGGTTTCTTGAACTTGCAGTTTTCATGTGTCAGCATCCGTTCTGATGGTCTGCCTGCCTTTTTTAGCACCTGAATCGTGACAGTCTGCGGATAAAAGGAACTAAAAGTTAGGACCTTTTGCTCAACCACGAGATAATCTAAATTCAGAGTACATGAGATGAAAAACCAGATGCAGTTTCTGCTTCTCTTGAGTTTGAATGTCACTGAGAAGTTGAGCAAGATCAGCTCTTCCAACTTCTGGATTCAGAAACAGAGATTCCATTTCGCGCACCTGCATTGCATTGTTATCAAAGGCTCAATCTTTAACATCAAATGTTTAACATACTTTTGAAGGTTATCAATAGAAAACACTCAGATAAGATCCAGACTTGTTTTGAACATTCATTGAATTCCGCTGTAATCTCGCTGCACAGCTTCTGATAGAGTGCTTCAGCACCAGTCTCCACATACTCTGTGAATCCACTGAAAATTGAATTGATCACAGAGACAGATTGATGGACGAAGATCTTAATCAGTAACCAAACATGTAAACCTTCAAATATACGAGAAAAAGCTAGAATCTTTGACAAATTCCTCTCTTCACCAAACATGTGAAATCAGGACAATCGATCAAAGGAAATGGAACTTAACAAAAACCAAAACGCAGGAACTAACAAATAGCATGAAAAATCGAGAGAGATTTCGAATAACCAATCGAACCTTTTGAGCTTAGCGTAAGCCTGAGCTCGACGTTGCTGAATCTCCAGCAGACTCCGAAGCAGAACCAAGGTTTGGGAGGCGACGCCGGAGTCGACCGAGGAGCTAGTAACGCCGTCGGCGGAAACTCCGGCGAGGGAGTCACTGATTGAAACCTTCTTCTGGAAATCTTCTGCACTCATTCTCCGATCTTTTTTTCCGACTCTTTTGGCTTCTCGAATACGAAAGAGAGAGAAGAATCAAGAAAAACGTTGCGAAGTACTCGGTTTAACCGGTTTGATAAAACTGAACCGAAATTAGATCGGTTTAATATTGAATCCGGTATTGATTATTTTTACTGGTCTTTTTGAACACTATTGCAATTGAATACAAATCCAAATTATACAGCAGTTTCCATGTTTTGAAGTGTGATTAACAAAGATATAGAGGTAACTTTATACCATTGATCAAACAGAGAAACCAATACAATATCTAATCCTTAGTTTGATACTTTAGTCTTCAGTCACATATCTGTTCTTCCTTGCTCCCAGTGCAACTCTCTGAAACAAATCACCAAACATTGACAAAGTAAAAACAAAATGGTTTTAAGCATAGTTGACATGCATTGGTCTATCTACTTATATGTAACTATAACTGTCTTAACTGAGAATATTTTGGTGTAGGCCTTGATTCCGGTTAGGAAACGAATATAAGTCGGCTTCATAGATCCGCTAGCTGGTATGGACCTTATGTTCGGGACAAGGTACTCAGCTACCTGCAAAAAAGCATGTTTAATCATGAATCATGGCACTAGAGATCAAGGTTATGTTTTAGATTGTGCTAAGAAAGAAGAGAGGTTTTGGTTTCCTACCACTTCGGCTGGCTCTGCCAAAACATTAATGAAGAACTTGGCCTGCAATAGAGAAGATATCAGAGGAATCTCTTGGAAACGAAATTAAATACTGTCTCTGTGTAAAGTCATCGAACTTGTTTTGTTGTTGCTCCAGACATGAGCAGTTCAGTTGTGACCATTCCAGGCTGCAACATTAACACCGAGAAACACATCAGATTTATGATCAATGTCATGAAATCTTTCTTATTGTTCAAATAACAATAGTGGGTCCATGATCTTTATGCGCATTTGTTAAGAAACTGTATAAGTGAATCTATGGGGCTAAAAACACTGAGAAAGGAAAACAAACAAAAACACATGCTTGAAAATACATACCGATAAATTATGCACCACGACATTTTTAACATCTTGCATCTCCAACTCCGCCTATTAGAGACATAAACAACCAGAGAAGTCATGTCTAAGGAGAATAATGCTTCTGTAATGACTTTGGCTACTACTACTTCGCCATACCTGTATTGACTTTGTCAAGTGAACAACGCTTCGTTTAGTTGCACCATATGCAGCAAACCTGTCAAACGTTTTAGTCAAAAATATTCTATTAGATAATACATACAAGAGAGCCTAAAACAGATCTGTTAATCATGGTCGGTGAAAATTGGAAACCTGGGTGTTGGTTTCCCATCTGAGCCAGCTCCATCAATATTGAAGATATGACCACCTCGAGATTGTTTTATCATCATATTCATTGCCTATGAAACATGAGCACATGTCTGTCAATTCAACTGATAATAGCCTAAGACACACTAAACCATATGTACCCCTTACCTCTCGGCAACATAACATCAGACCAAGAGTGTTGGTTTTCACAACTTCACTGCATTAAAGATTTCAAAAAGTAAATGACTGAACCAACAAAGAGAAGGATCAAACTTAACGCAAAGACTTACATAAGATCCTCATCTGAGGCCTCTGCCAAAGGTCTAAAGCTATATGCATTAGATCCTGCATTATTTATCTGTATCAACATTGAAAAGAGAAACATAATACATCTCTATACCATTTAATAGAGGTGAACATTGGGATGTTCTTCATAGTTGTAAGTGTAAACCACCTAAGGAAAACGATTTATTACCCAAATGTCAATGTATTTCAGATTCGTCTGACAATAAGCTACGAGTTCCTTCACATCTTTCCCTTCCCTAACATCACACTTAGTACCCTACTAAGAGGAAATAGTTAAAGCATTACATTTCATGATATCACTGCATTCTAAGCAAAAACCTTAGAGAAGAACGCATGAATTGAATAGGGAACAGTAAAAGAATGTGGTACCCACACATGCTCCCCAAATTCTTCTTTAAGACTCTGAACTACAGACTCAACTCGTTCAGCTGAAGAGCAAAAACAGTCACAAGCATAAAAACAAGGGATTCTAGTGAGAATTGGTTCAATTAGTTGCTATACACACTTTTTTAACTGCTCCTTAGTGACCCAAAAACTCCAGAGAATGTCTTCAAGAGAACAATGAAGGTAATGGTTCTTACCTGATCTAGAGCAAATCACAACATTGTCTCCTGCTTTCAGAAACTCCCTAGCTAATGCAAGTCCTATACCTGAACAATTAATTTTTAAAAAAATCCCAAATTTAACGAATTTTACGAGAACTAACACTAGATTACATTAACAAGGAAGAGAGAGTGAATAAAACCTTTCGATGAACCAGTAATCAAGACGTTATACGGAGGCGTCATCGGTTCTCTTTGCCCTGAGATGCGAGCTTTCACCACCGCAGACGGCGGAGAAACGGAGAGGTTTTGGCGCGAAACAACGATAGTTGCGAGACCGAAGCGTTCTGCCAGTAACTGACGCCGGCAATGATGTGACCGTAACGGAAGTTGAGTGGCATTTTTGACGGAGGAAGAGCGATGCTTAAGCAACGGAGAAGAAGAGACATGGAAACCATTCGAAGTAGCCATTACAGAGAATTCAGAGAGAGAGGAGATAGAAGAAGAAGACGAAGAGAAGAGAGAGAGAGATTACGTTAAGCAAGTAAGCTCCTTGAGAGTGAAATGCCACGTGGCGAGATGATAAGTTAATAAACCCAATTATTATTCAAAAATACACCAAAGCCCCTGAAAATTTTGGGATTTTATGTTTCTAACCCTAGACTATTGTTTTCCACCTAAATGACACTATATGTAGTGAAGTATAAATAGTATTCTATCTGCTTTGGTATCTAAGATCGTCCAAAGCACAAATACACAATACACAAACTGGTTTCGTCTGCCAATAATCCAATAAAGATGTTCAACTACTTGCTTTTGGTTCGCCTGCGCCGTGCTCCGAGAAGCTTAAGCATATTATCAGTAACATCAGGTGGAGAATCTGCATCCTCACCGTTCTGCTTAGTACTATTCTCAGAGGTGTGAGTCAACCAAGCCAAGGCCTCAACAGCTGCATCTTTCTCAGCGAGTGTTTTGTTCCTCTGTGGTTTTCCAACGAATTGCATTCCTTTGAACTCTACAAGTGCTCTAAACTCATTCGTCTTGAGATGTTTGTCTTGTATTTTGGAGGTGAGTGTCCAGCTCTCATCAAAAGTGTTTGAAGGAGGCTCTTAGGATTTGTCCCGTCTTTGGAGAGTTTGTTCTCTCCTAATTGTGGTTGGCTTGGTCTCTTTGTTTCACGACCAAAGACGAATCTGCCTTCACATTGGTCTCCAGCTACAAGTTCTTGAACTGCAAGCATGAGGTACTTGCCTTCTTTGTGGATGTCCATGCTTGGATCTTCAAGCTGCAAATCGTAAAGATACTAAGGTCTTAAGGAGAGCTGCCTATAAACTTTATTCCTTTTAAAAGTTGAAAGAGAATTTGCCTTTTTTTTCAGAAGCTTGTTGAGTTCTTCCTTCAGCTTCACGTAGGAATCGGCAAAATTTGGATCCATGAAGAAATCAATGTAACCGTCAAGCATTTTAAGATGCCCCACCTGGAAACAACACAAGATCCAACCCATTCAATCCTGAAACATTGTATAATCAGACTCGTGTAAGGGTTAAAGAGATGATAATGAGAGAAATCACCTGTACTCCAGTGCTCAGTGCACCACCAAAAAGGATCAGACTGGAATCAGGGACACCAGTGGAGTCCCGTATGAGCACAGCATTGACCTTTACTTTCTCTCCAAATACTAACCATGGGTATGGAATAGTTGGGAACCGCGAATTAACAGAATTCTGAAAAACAGACACCGTAGAAAACCATTTAAATAAATGATAGTCGTATGGAGAGACACAAGTAATGGTGTTGGGAAATATGGTTGAAGAGGCTCACTGCGTATAGTGATACTTGGCCATCATCCATTGTCTTGAATGACATGGAAGTCTCTCTGTGCTGTGCAAAAGAAAATGCCAATATGGTGATCTCAGCAACTCCTCTGACAGAAGAAAGGAAGATTTTCCAGAGACATGGGTGAGTAAGACTTACCACAACAGATGCTATTCCAGGGAACAGGCCAGAGCAAATGACAGCACGAACGAGAGACTGGTTGTGACTGAGCTTGTTGTTGAGAGCTGAATCATCATGTACTAAACCAGCTTCTTTCAGAATATAGTTGAACTGCTTCCTCAGAAATGTATCGCCTGAATAGTCTGAGCTGACAGGAAATTTCTCCAACAGAACTCATAAGCTGATCCTTCTCTTTCAGCATCTTTCCATCCTTCAAAGGCCCGAACTAGTGCCATATGGTCACTGTAGTCTTTGGCTGAGAATCTTAACTTGGCTGATAAAGCAAACTAAAATAAAACAAGTAATCATCAGGTATTCTCTCAGTTTGCAAGATTAAACCACAGAACTGTCCATACAAAGCTATACCCACATATCTGTTGGCTTAAAATACACTACAAATTTTAATTCGAAAATACAAAAAAAAAATATTAGACAATTAATCAACCAATCAATATACAACACGATATAGATGAATATTCAGCCATGAGTCAATATACTTACGTCCTTTTTTTCTTGAGGTAGAAGGAAAGGATCTCTGACACTGAGCCCTGATACAATTGTCAAGATCGGATCAAAGCAGCGGAAAATGGAACCCATTATTAGCATTTTCCCCAGCTTGGGATCAACAGGGAGACTCGATAAGAGTTTTCCTAGTTAAAACAGGTCAAAAAGAAAGTACGCATAAAAGTCAGTAATGATACATGTAGGTACAAGGAAAATTTGAGAGAATTTGGTATAAAGGACTTAGAACTCAAACCAAGATCAGTTAGATCTTCCTTCTCATCTAGTGCTCCAATCATTTTTAGGAATCCAATAGCATTTTGAACCTGTCATGACTTTTACAGTTATACGGACTAGTCTTGAGACAATTAAATTCACATTCTCTATATATAATAGTTTTGATAATCAATCAAAGTTGTTACTGGTAACATGACAATTGGCAAAATCCATGATCACATTCATCAGTCACTTACAGCCAAAGGCTCTGGAGCCTGAAGCGCAGCTGACAAGAATTCTGCGATGCTTTCAACCTGAAGACTTTTAATTTGCAGGCACAGAGAGTTTAAAGGAGTTCTCAGAAGCTCGGGAAGTTGATACTCCGCAAAGGCGTCATACACACATTTGGGGTACAGGTGATAGCATTCTCCCGGAAGAAGGCGCCCAGCTCTTCCCCTTCTCTAAGGCAAAGTAGAGGGGAAATGAAGGGAAAATGAGAAATCTTTGTAACTATCAAAAGATGCACCAGAAAGCAAAATAGATGTTTCTGAAATTGCAATAAAGGTAACCATGCAATCAAACACTCAGAAGAGTCAATGTAGTGGAAGCAAGTGTAAGAGCGATGCAAAATACAAGAAAGATATATGGCACATCAATAACACTTAGATATACCATAGATTTTGCATAATGAATATACCTGTCGAGCAGAAGCTTGAGATATCGAGGAGGGCAGCAAACAAGGTGTATTGTTCAAAGCATCATAGGTGGTCTCTTTTGCCTTTCCACAGTCAACCACAAAAACTACATCGTTTATTGTAATACTAGCTTCTGCCATGTTTGTAGCAAGAACTATTTTGCGAATATTAGGAGGTGCTCTTTCAAAAATGAGTCTCTGCGGAAACATCAAAGAAGTATGTAAAGAGGGGAATCAAGAGATAGGGTGACACATATTCAATAAGTTATAGTTGGTACTTGTTCAAAGTCACGACTCCGAATTGAAAGGAAACAAAGTAACACATGAGGAGTCAATTAACCTGTTCAGCAGTTGCCATTGAACCATGGCACATCAATAACAAGACCCTATTGGGATCTCCCAAGAGAGGATGGGCTTTAATTTGGTCGCTCAGGGATCTAATATCATCCCATCCTGTTAAAAACACTAATACAGCACCTGAACGTTCTTTTCGGCATATGTGGCAGAGTACAGCCTCAATGAGATTAAATCCTATGCAGCCAGGCATCCAAGATGAAAGTGAATCACGTGTTCTAGAGTTGTAGCTTTCAAAATTTGACTTGCTGAGAGATTCCTGCAATTTTGAAAAAAGATTGTACAACAAATGTTAGGGTAGACATGTGAGCTAATGTTATTGGAAGATTTAGTCTGCTCAGCAAACATATTTCACCAACAGAAACATATATGTAAACTTGTAAATTATCACTCTTGACTTGTATTAATTTTAAGGAATTTCAACTTTGTGTAAGAAAATTAGCTAAATACCTCAACAAGTGTAGTAATCTGATTTTTTCTTTTGCGAGGAATTAACTGTTTTTGTGTTTTCCACGTCTTTTCTTGGCCATAGTCATCAACTTGGTTATAAGAGGTCAACTTATATCCTGTTATTTCCAGTACGTCCTCTAAAAAATGAGCCTTCACTGGATGTGTGAAGCCCTGAAAATATACAAACGTTCAAGTCTTCACAGAGAAACCACTCGAAACATGAAAAGCATGATAAATATCCAGAGGGTCGATAATAATTGAAGAAAAACATCTCCTTACAGGAATGTGGATGGTAGGTGCCCCTCCATAATAATTAGAGAAGAGTTCAGCATTCAATGTGGCACTCATGAGAATCAGTCTCAGATCTGGACGTCGTGGCAGAAGGTCCTTTAACACTATAATTAAGAAATCTGCAACCAAGAAGCAAGGGGCATAAAAATTTTATGAGCCTCAATTTGAAGACAACTAAACATATATATGATATATAAATTGTATACCTTCATTCATGCCTCTTTCATGAATCTCGTCAACAAAAACATGTGTTACACCATTCAAAGTGTGATCACTAAGAAGCCGTCTGAGTAAGATACCACTTGTACAAAATAGAAGATGGGTATTCTTTCCTTTCATTCCTTCTAGCCGAACTTTAAACCCAACCTACCAAAAAATTTCTGTTGTGTATGAAATCATGAATATATAGACACATAATTAAACAATTTTCAATGCTAATTGGTGTAATCAGACAGCTTTCAAATTGGTGTTTAAATGAAGCTTAAGGATCTTGGCTAACCGTTTCACCAAGAGGTTCTCCTCTCTCGGCTGACACTCTTTCTGAAACTGCCATGGCAGATATTCTCCTTGGTTGTGTACAAATGATGTTGCAGAATGCTCCGCGACCAGACTCTATCTCTGATTCCAAAATGTATTGTGGAAGCTGAGTTGTCTTACCACATCCAGTCTCCCCGGATACAACTATTACCTGAGAATTTGACAATCCAATACGTAGAATAAATTCATTTCCATATATAACAGTAGCAAAGCAAAGATTATCATCTCTAACATTTACCTGGTTCCGAGCAATCGCTTGAAGAAGTCTTTCTTTGTCCTTGAATGAAGGTAAAGATTTCCGGAATTCCAACATGGTCCGTCCCTCAGGAGATTCCTATAATTTAACCAAACAACTACTGCTTCAGTATAAAGTATTTGATGAAAAGATAAGAAGGCGGAGGTATAGATGATACAGTAATACCTGCCAGGCTCTTTGCATGTTTCGCATCCGCATACTCCTCCTCTGAAGTACCTTCTCCATAACGGAACCATCAAGAAAGGAATCAGAATTTTCATCAGGAAGTTTTTCAGTCTGTTTAGAAAGTTGAGAATCTGCTACACCTTCATCCGTCTTTCCTGAGCTTAGCTGCTTTCTATCAAGGTGTTCCTGAAGGAGTCCCTCAACCCTTCTTTGCAAAGTCAAAGGAAGTACCACCTGCACAATGAGATGGTTACAATTCCACCGATAAAGCTTTTAAAAAAGTGTGTCTTATGGTTTGGTAAACTAAGGGAGGCAATGTTACCTCCCGTTGTGGTCGCTTATCATCCAAATCTGGCCTGTAGTTGGGAAGTGGGACCTTGCTTGCAACAACCACTTTTCCATAAATTTCACTGTCAAGTTGGCATCAAAAAAGAAACAAAGAAGTAAGTTAGCACATCATACAAAGGAATAGGCTATTGACCCCAAAAAAACCTATTTTATATACCTGTACAGTCCCATTCTCTTGGCAAGATTTGAGATCTGCTCATAATCCCTTCGATCCCTTTTGTCTCTGGAAACAATTTCTTGTTCGCTATCATTGGCCAACAATATACCTAACTTCCACTTCCATTCATCAACATTGGCCACAGAAGATGAAGCCTATAAACCAGTTCATGCCATTTATCAAATTATTCTCCGAGATCAAATAGAAAGTGTTCAAAGACAAAATCTCTCATTTACATAGTCACTCTACCAAACAATTTATCGACCAAAGTTAACCTTTTTTTTTGTGAAACACATCGAAAAAGTTATCTATCTAGCGTTTCATACTCGCGAACACCTAAAGTTTCCATTTTGAGAAACATTTTGTACTTAGGAGATCAATAAGATGAACATCAACACAAATCCAACCCGAGTAATCTAATTGTCTGAACCAGATGTCTCAACAGCTTCAACAAAACCAAAAATTTAAGACTAATTGATTCCACTTATCTAAAACAATCACAACTTGAACGAAACACGAACCTTATGTTCCTCGAATTCACACTCGTACTCATCATCCGAGAACTGTTCTGCAGTGTGCCCGATGAAACGACGAGGTACGGGATAGGACAATCTTGTGACAACATCACCACCGTTGCAGCTCGAAGTCAGAAACGTCGGCGAACTAGCAGAGACCGACCCGACGATATAAGACCTGCACAAAGATGGGTTTCGCAGTAGAGAGCGACTATGAATCTTGGTCGCCTGCCTCAAGATGAGGCTTATTCGTTTTGTGAAACGCATCCTAGATAGCGAAATGGACGATGAGGCATCGTTCTCAATCTAGCCGTTTTCACCGTCTACTTCTGTTATCCGGCAAAGGAGGTTACTTTCTGCTTCCCTCTGTGCCCAACACAACTCATAAGTTTGAAAAGCTACGAGCTTTCAGGGGTCTTTCTGTCTTCGAATCAAAAGGGTTTAGGGTTTATGGATTTTGTGATCTGTGATGTTTCGGACAGGACCGGACCGAACTCTTGTCTCAAACAAATCAAAGCAATTATTAATTATTATCAGAACACTAATAATTATTTAGTTGTTAGAAAAAAGATAATTTTCTAAATTAATCTCTTGTAATCTATGATTAACTTTATTTATAGTTCTTAATTATGAAATCACGAAACTTTATTAGAATTCAGAATATATTACAGTTACAAAGTATAACAAGTCTCTTTCACACAACTTTCATAAAGCCATCATTCTGGTTTAGTAGAAGATGATGAAGAAGGAGATGAAGAAGATGAAGAGGAAGACGAAGAAGAGCAAAACGTGTAAGAAACATAAGCTCCAAGTGCAAAGATGACTAGAGCAGCCACTCCTACATTCATCATCAACTTCTTCTCTTCACTTGTTATCTCTTTTCTCCTTATTTTCTCCACTATTCCTCTTCCCAGTTTCTTTTCCTTTTCCACCAAGTAACCTAATTTTTCTGCTGCTGGTTTCACCACCTCACTTACTCCTCCAGTCCCTGTTTTGGGTCCAGATCCGGACCCTGATTTCGTATAGACCACTTCTGGAAGCTTCCTCTCTTCTGGCTTCAGTATCTTCTCTTTTCCTCCAGATTCATGTACAGACTTCTTCACCTGAATCTTCTCTAGTCTAGCTTCTTCCGCGACCTTCCTCTCCTTAGCCTTCTCTTGTGCTTTAGCTTCTTCTTGTAGCTTCCTCAACTCAGCCTCTTCTCTAAGCTTCCTCATTTCAGCCTTCTCCTTTTCTTTAGCTTCTTCTATAAGCTTCCTTGCTTCAGCCTTCTCCTTTTCTTTTGCTTCTTCTTGAAGCCTCCTCATTTCAGCCATCTCTTTTGCTTTAGCATCTTCTTGCAGCTTTCTAATCAGTTCCTCTTTCTCTTCCAGAAGCTGCTTCTTCCTAAGCTTAGCCTCTTCTTCTTCCTTTTCTTTCTTTCTAGATTCTTCCAACAACCTCATCTCCTCTAGCTTTGCTGCCTTCTCCAGAGCGGCAGCCTCAGTTTTAGAAGCTTCTGATAGATTAGCCTTATTTGTGATCGTCTCCTTAGGCATGGTGATCGTGAGGATATTGTTCCTGAAGCTCCCATGGATCTTATCCACTAGACAGTTTTGTGGAACAGTGAATACCTCGTTGAAACGGCTCCATTTTCTATCAGCCAAAGGACGTTCTCCAGTTACTCTTATCATCTTCGTGGTGTGGACATACGTTACCTTTATTTGTTCCTTTGTAAAGCCTTTAAAAAGCAATTTACATCAGAATTACACCACCAGAAATTAGTCTAAATTAACTACTTTGCATACCAACCTGGAAGATCAATGGTGAGAACAGTAGCTTCAGGTTGATCATTCCATTCGGATTTAGGGACAAGATCCTCGTACTGAATCCCCAAGCCTGTTAATTTCTGGACCTGTCTCCCTGCCATTGTTAATTTGAGCTTTGATAATACAACTAGGTTTATTGCTCTGCATATAAATAAGACTTGAATTTCTGCAATACTCAGCCATTTTCTCTTCTGATATGCAATGGATATTCCTAGTTTTGCGGCTATGTCTTCTTCTGTTCATCAAGATCTCTTCTTTAGTCTTAGGTCATCCATCATAGGTTCCTTCTTTTACAAAGAAAGCATAAAAAGGTCTCTTCTGCTTTCTTCTCAAGTTATGTCTTTTGTGTCCCACAAAATGACACGTCAGTTTAATCAGTTGACATGTATGATTTCTACTTTCTTTGTTTATTCACACCAAGATTACGATTTGATTCAGTAATGATGATGAATCTAAAGAAGAGAGAACTGTTGTGGAAGGAAATTCCAGAGCCTAAGTTGAAGAACAACATTTCTGTTGTAAGAATGTTTCAGGCTGCAATAACTCTGAACATAAACATGACACAGATTCAGGATCTCGTTTGCTAAGCTAGAAGAAACAAACTACAAAAACAAAACAAAAACCTCCCCGGATCAGAACAGATAACCGAAAGAATTTATCTACTCCAAGCTTTTGTAGCACATCATCTTCTCAAAACTTGGTTTAAGCTATAGAAAATAAGTTACCCTGAAAATGTTAGATTTTTCTTTACCAATTTCTGTAGAGAAATTAAAACTGAAGTTGAACTAGTAAGGATACCTTAAGAGGAGAAACATGCACAATGTAGCAGAAACAAGGACTGTGAATAAGCATGGTTGTGCGCCAGCAGCAGAAGCTGATGTTGACCTGTTGCAACCAAAATAAAAGGGTTCATAATCTTGATCTTGTGTGTTAGACAAATGGAAGAGGAAGCTGCGTGAAACATTTTACCTAGCAACAATACTCGCATCAGACTCAGTTTCAAGACCAATTCCGTAAGCAAAGAGTGGGTCATAATGTGCATCTCCATAGTTCATAGGCAACTGCTCTGTGTTTTTGAACCATGTAACAGGAAGTTTTCCACTGAAGCTATGTTCCCCGAACAGGACATCAGTGATACCTTGGCCTTCTGTTCCTGGTAGCCACGCAGCAACCAATGCCTCGATCGAGGCAATGTAAGGTTCCATGACAAGTGGTCTGCCTGAAATGACAACAACCACACATTTGACAGCCTGACAAGTGGAGCTAATAATGGCTGGACCAGGATCCAACATGGTTAGCTTGTCACTATCTCCAGCTGTCTCTGCATATGGTTGTTCGCCAACTGCAACGATTGCATAAACAAAGTTTGTTTGATTTCATGAAATCAGCATCAGGATTTTCCTGGAAGACTACTTCAGTGCTTTGATCAACAGCTGATTTCACAGCACCAAGAAGCGTAGTCCCTGTATCACAAAAGTTATACTCATTGCTGAAATGGTCATCTATGTCTCTCATCACTGCTCATGATACTTGTTCCAAAGCATAAACAGTCACAAACAAGATTATAGAACTGGTATACTCTACAATAAGAGTTGACAACGTACCCCTCGTGTTCTTGTTACCGCCAGATCCTTGCCAAGTTATGGTCCAACCACCACACTGATAACCTAAATTATCAGCATGAGTGCCAGCGACTAGGATCTTTGAAGTCTTTCTGGGAAGTGGAAGCATTGGATTGGTTTTGTTCCCGTTTTTCAGCAGCACAAGGGATTTCCCTAACAGCCTCCCTTGCTAAGTCTCTGTGTGCCTTTTAAAAGACAACATTCCAATTTCCATTAGGATCTTGTAGTACTTGCAACAGAGTCTTGCTCAGGACCATCAACCTACTGACCTGGCTTCCTAGTTCATTGGAAAAGCTGTAATCAGCCAAAGGGTTCTCAAAAAGTCCCGCGGTGAACTTAACAAGCAGGATTCTTTTGACAGCATCATCAATTCGCGTGATAGGAATTACTTTGCTCTTCACTAAGGACATAAGATCATTGACAAACTCAGTGAAGTTGAAGGGGACCATGACCTGCATATTTTTTCATTAGCTAGCACAGACATAAGCAAAAATTTATTATTCTAGTCCAGGAGAGTTTGTTAAGTTTGAGACACAACACCATATCAATGCCAGCTTGAATTGCAGATTGGACAGAAGCTGAGTAGTTTGTATGTGGTGGTGAGGAAATCTTATCAACCCCTTGTCAATCCGAAATAACAAAACCCTGCACACATCATAGAGAAATTAAGCTGGAATTAGCGCTCAAAGTCAACTCTCCGGTGTGAGAATACACAGATGCTGTTATAAACGGTCTATTCAAGACTCTGCAAATACATTGAGAAAGAACTAAATTCATACTATTGCAAAAACATAGAGCATGTGCATTAAAACTGTAGCCGACATCTGACGAGGAAAGAAGTAAGCAGACCTTAAACTTAAGGGTACCCTTGAGATACCCTGTGATTAGCTCAGTATGTGCGTGCATCTTCTCACCATTCCAGCTAGAATATGAAACCATCACTGTGGAAACACCTTTGTAAATTGCATCAGCATAAGCAGGCATGTGAACGCTGAGAAGACCATGTAAATCAGTCACGGTGTTGTTCTCATTTATTCCTCTGGTAGTCCCACCATCTCCCACGTAATGCTTGGCACATGCTGCAACTTTATCCCTATCAAAATAACACAAATAAAAGAGTGAACATACTTTTGTGAGGCTCACATAACACAACAGAATTAGAAGAAGCCTTACTTGCCACCAACAAATGGAACTCCATGCTTATAGCTGGAAGGAGGCTCTCCTTGTAAACCAAGTATGATATCGGTCATGTCTTCCACGACTTTATGATCCTCGCTGTAGCTCTCGTAACACCTACCCCATCTGGGATCTCTACAGACCTACAACAAGAGTGAGAAACGACATTAGCAAATGTCTAAAGTACCATTGGTATGAAAAGTGCCAGATTTGTAGAAGTTTGGAAGACAGTGAGAAATTGTAGTATCCAGAATACAGAAAGATTACTGCAATGCAAGGAGCAAACGTATATGGAATTTTAGTGGCTCTGACTTCGACTGCAGTTGCTGCTCCAATCCTCTTGACAAGATCAGGATCCTTGTGAAACTCAAATCTATCAGCAGATTGATACTGAAGTGCCCGAAAGAAGACATATAGACAGCAATTGTACGATTCAGAAACGTGAAACCTGCACTCAAATAAACGCTTTAACTAATACTTGCCTGGTGGCTCCAAGACCAACATTGTGAGGGAAGATAGTAGCGCTATAGACATTGTTATGCCCATGAACGGCATCAATGCCGTATATCATAGGAATGCCCAAACGACTCATTAGAGCTCCTTTCTGATACTCATTTATCATATCAACCCAACTCTGAGCAGTTGCCTCAGGAAGTGAAGCACTCCCACCACCACTCAGTACACTGCCTGTAAGGAACGGAAAAGACATCTCCTAATTCTAAGTTTTACAAATATAGACACTCAATACTCGGAAGCCTATTTAGTTCTTTAAAAACAACAAAATGAGAGACTGAACTCAAACGAAGACATAAACTGCATGAAACCCTCACTTCACCTACAAACTCTAAACAAGGACAGTTGTACCGACCAATTTTCTAAGGAAACCATCCAAGATGCCTAAAAAGAGAAAAATTAGATCACCAAAGATTAGTTTAAGCAGGAAATACTCCAAGTTATGACCATGAAGAAAAAAGACTAGAATGAGGCATACGTACCAAGAAAATGGAAATCGCCTGCGTTTCTAGACGCAAACAAATGAAGTATTGAAGAGAACAAAAAAAAATAGTTGACCAACTAAATTAGCCAACAAAGTAATCAAATTTCAGTAAAATTCCAGAAAAGATTGCATTAATTTTGCCTACCGATAAAGTAATCTCTCATTATGTTGACAGTGGCAACACTTCTATCGACTTGCACCATCTGACCAATCTTCTTTTCCAAAGTCATTCTACCCCATAAATCCTCAATCCGATCTGTCACCTTCTGTTTCGGGTCCTTGTACAACACGTACTCTCCATATCCATTACAAACGTACACACACATCCATAAAAGAATCCCTACGACACTTACTGAAACTCTCCCCATCTAAACAGGGACAATACTAGAAAGAAAACAAAAACAAAAGACAGAAACTTCAAGATAAGAAAGAGTTCTCACTTCTCAGCTAAAATGTCTCCTTTATTTAAAAGAAAATCACCCAAATTTCTGATACCTTGTGCTTATCGGCAGCCAAACAAGAAACAAAGAAAAAAGCAACATTTTTTCATCAGGAAAATGGAGAGTAAAAAGCAAAAGAAGAAGAAAACAACAAACTTTTTGAGATTTACTGTTCAAATTTCAACAAAGATAAGCAAACGGGAACCTTTTCTCATTCTCATTTCCCACTGAATCAGAAAGAGTATACAGTTGAGAAGGGAAACGCAAGATCCTACACTACAATGGAGGAAGAAAGAAGAACTTACAGTGAATTAGACACACAGTACAACCAGATAATATCTGCTACTTCACCGAGATTTTATTAGGAAACTAAAATGAGATTAAAAAAAAAAGGAAAGAGAAAAAGATACAGTAGTTACAACGCTTTTAAGCAGATTGAGAATGAGAGAGTAGTGACGTTGATGCAGTTGTTTTCTTGGAACGTGGAGTTGGCTCACGTTTTTTTCTTAAAGCATCTGACCAGAAGACACTGCAAAACAACGAATAAAGCGGCGTCGTTTCTTCTTTTTTCCATTTTCTTTCAGAGATATTTCCATGGTCTTTTGAAAAACAGTAATTATGGAAAGTAATGAATTTGCTTTTACTATCTTCTGCAATCTCCAAGCTACTCTCATCGCCGCTTTGTGTATCCCCACCATTCAAAAACTTTCCTTTTTGCTTCTACATGATGATTAATGGCATTTCTCGAAGTTAAGGATTCGAAAGCTGTGATTTTTGTATCGGAGGTGAGAGTATCAATAACCGAACTTTTGTTTGCAAAGTCGATACCTTTAATTTATCAAATGTACTGAGAATTGCAGATAACAGTTTGGTTCTGGATCAATGAAGAAACAAGTATACAAAGGTTTGAAAATCTCTGTTATAAGGAGCCTCTGTTGACTGTTCTTGCAGGTTCATGAAGCAGAGTTGGCTAATACTGAATGAAATTGATTCACTGTTGGATGTTGCCTTGATCTTCTTCAGAATGTGGCAGAGACTCTGTTCTGATGATTGAAAATCTTGATGAATCAAGAATCAATTTGTTAAAAAATATCTTGCACGAAAACTCTATGTTTTTCACTGTACACTCAAAGCCTTTTTATATGTTTTTACAATAATCAGAACATAAACCGGCATCTTAACAAAATCAACTGATTTTTACATAACCGGATTAAAATACAAACCGAAAACAAAACAGATTAAGCTGAAACGAATTAACAGAAATGCTTCATCACACTCGGTCACAGCAACTTCAGCTTCACACCTTCTCACACTCGTCATTACTCTCCCTCGTGTTGGAGCATGAGGGTCTAGCATGCCCAACTTGGACATCAAGTAGCTGAACTGAGCTTTCCCGAGAGCCTTTGTCATGAGATCCGCAAGTTGATCGGTGGTTTTGATGTGATGAAGAGTGACAATACCTTCAGCTGCAGCATCACATATTGCGTGACAATCTGCTTCTATGTATTTAGTTCGTTCATGAAATACGGGATTCGAGGCTATGTGTATAGCCGCCTTGCTATCACAGTAGAAATGTGGGAGTAACGTTGATCAATACCAAACGTTTTCAGCAACCTGCGTATCCATTTGACTTCACGAATATGTACTCAGCTTATGCTGAGGAATGGGACACAATCTTTTGCTTTTTGGTTTTCCAAGACACTAGAGATCCTCCTAGGAGCACCACATAAGCACTTAGAGACCTTCTTGTTAGAGGGCAGGAAGCCCAATCAGAGTCACAGTATACAAGACAGAGTGAGGTCTTTGTCCGATTTCAAGAGTATTCTCATTCCTGGCGTTCCTTTGAGGTAACGCACCACCCTGAGCGCAGCTTCCCAATGAGCTATTCGTGGAGTTTGCATAAATTGGGACAACACATGGACATAGTAACACAACTCTGGTCTTGTGTTAATAAGGTAGATTAATCTTCATATCAGTCGACGATACTGTGTAGGATTTTCAAGTAATGGACCATCATCAAGAGCCAGCTTGTGATTCTGCTCTAATGGGGTGGCATCAGACTTTGATCCCAAGTTCCCCAAGTCAGCTATTATGTCAAGTATACAATTTCTTTGTGACAGAAACATTCCTTCAGCGTTTCTACTTACTTCAACACCCAGAAAATATTTCAGCTTTCCAAGATCCTTCATAGAGAAACACCTTCCTAGGTAATCCTTGAACTTATGAACCAGATACTCATTATTCCCACATATGATGAGGTCATCTACATATATCAAAACTCTGATTTCCTTGCCTTTGTTAGAGTAAGAGAAGAATGATAATCTTCATAAGATTGTTCGAAACCAAACCTGACAAGAGAGTCTGATAGCTTCTTGAACCAACAGCGAGGGGCCTGCTTCAGTCCATAAAGGGACTTCTTAAGACGACAAACCTTGCCAGGATGAGTGTGTCTAAAACATGGTGGCAGCTTCATGTACACCTCGTCTTCGAGATCTCCATGCAAAAAGGCATTATTTACATCCATTTGGTAAATGTTCCAGTTATTTGCAGCTACTAATTTGAGCAACATTCTCACAGTTATCATTTTGACCACAAGTGCAAAGGTCTCCGCGTAATCTTCCCCTTCAACTTGGTTGTTCCCCATAACCACTAGCCGAGCTTTATGACGCTCTATTGAACCATCGAAGTTAAACTTTGTTCTGTAGACCCACTAATATCCAAGGTTTATTCGTCCAGAAGGCATATCAATTATTTCCTATGTGTGTTGATCTTCAAGTGTTGTGACTTCTTTATACATAGTGTTCTTCCACACTTTGACACAAATAGCTTCCCCATAGTGCTTTGGCTCTACTTCTGCTTGAATAGCTGCTAAAAACACTTTCTGATTAGCATAAAATTGAGCATCAGACACAAAGTCACTCAAGGGATACAGATTTGTGTCTGACATATTCTTCTCTGTTGTGTTTTCTCCTTGATCACAAGCAACACTATACTGCACATAATCTTTCAACTTTGTTGAAGGCAATATATGCCTTTCACTTCTTCTCAAATGAGGCATCGGTTCTCCTAGAGGTTTTTTCTTGTGATCTGCAATGACATGCACAACATTAGTTCCAATATCAACAGAATCAGACAACAGTTTCAGTTCTGTATTTGTATCATTAGGACGAGAAACATCATATGTTCTCCCCCTGTCATCGATTCCCTCAGTATTAACATCAGTGGTGTTTTCCTCTGTCCAGTCATCATCATTACTACAATTCACAACATATTGTCTTATGTGAGGTTCAACTTCTGAATGAAAAATATCTTCCCTGAAGATCACATCTCTTGACACCACAAACTCATTTGTGGAAGGATCATACACCTTCCAGCCTTTTTATCCAAATGGACATCCCACAAACACACACAGTCGACTCATTTCATCAAACTTACTCTTATTTCTGGGACTTGCTATCTACATAGCAAGCAGAACCAAAGATTCTCAATCTAGAATAGTCAGGAGGCTTTCCATACAGAACCTCATATGGATTTTTTCCTTTGTGAATTGCAGACGGTGTCCTGTTGATTACGTAAGCTGCTGTCAGTACTGCTTCTCCCCAAAATTTCACCGAGAGTTTTGATTGAAACAACAGACTTCGAGCTACATTCAAGATATGCTTGTGTTTTCTTTCTACTTTCCCATTTTTTTGAGGTGTATAGACATAGGAAGTCTGATGCACAACTCCATTTTCCTTAAAATATGAGCCTATAGACATAAATTCACTTCCATTGTCACTTCTTATTATTTTTACAGTTTTGGAAAACTGTTTTTCTGTATAAGCAAAGAACTCTTTAAGAACTCTATTGAATTCAGATTTAGCAAGAAGAAGGTATGTCTACACTTCTCTAGAATAGTCGTCTACAATTGTAAGAGCTGCACCATTAGAGGAACTAATTCTGTAAGGGCCCCAAACGTCACAATGTATCAGATCAAAACAACTAACAGCTTTATTCATGCCCAACGGAAATGATTTCCTAGTTTTTTAGCTCTACAACATACATCACAAGACTTAGAATTCAAAGCAATCTAAAAGACAAAACCATAATATAGCGGCAAGTTACTGAGAACTGAAAAGGAGGGATGTCCTAGACGTTTGTGCCACATATCAGGATCAAATCTACTTGAGGTTAAGTGAGCTTTCACAAGGCCAACTTCTTCAGATAGTAGACTATGTTCTTCTCTTCACCTTTGCCAATCTGCATCGTCAAGAAACGGTCCCATAACACACACATTGTGTCAGTAAAAAAAGTAACACACTTCGTTTTACTCAACAACTTTGACACTGAAATGAGAGTACAATTCAATAAAGGCACATATAACACGTTAGGCAAAGACAAGGTTTCTGACAAAGATACAACTCCCATACTGACAGCAAAAGTTTTGCTTCCATGTGCAAATCCTACAGTAAATGGTTAAATCTTCTCCAAATCGTTCAACAATTTCAAGTTACCAGTCATGTGATGTGAAGCCCCTGAGTCTAATATTATATCACCTAAGTCTTTCTTACCAGCCAATTTTTCAGAGTTAGCAGACTCCATTTTCTCAATCACCAGTTATTGAAGCATCTTCCACTGTTCAGGAACCAGTTCTGGAAAAACAGAAGAATTTGATGTGGTTGTGTGAGCCACTACAGACTCCGTGTTCTGGCTCTTAGCTTGACCAGTGTTTCTACCATGTCCTCTTCCACTTTGTTTCCCTCGTTTTGTCTTTTCTGACTTCTCTATCCACCAGTCTGGAAAACCTTACAAATGCCAACAATCATGCTTTTCATGACCAGTTCTTCCACGATTTGAGCATGTCACATTCTTGTTTTTCAGAACACTCTGCTCTTGCTTGTAACCAGATGTTCCACGAGTTATCCGACTGCATTTTGCTGCATTTCTCGATCTTGAGTTGATGTCCATCTCTGTTAATCTCTTATCACTCTAGCGTACGCTTCACCAAGAGTGGGCAAGGGATCCATCCCAATGATTACAGTGCACACACGTTGCCAAACTTAGAATCATATAGTCATATTACAAACTGATGAAGTCTTTCTTCTTCTCTTTCTCTGACAAGTCCTTTCATTGTTCCACAAGTGCAAAAAGGCAAAGGTCTGTACATACGGAGTTCTTCCCACAAAGAACACAACTGACCATAATACTCAATCACAGTTCTTCCATTTTGTTTACAAGAAGTTATTTGAGACTTCAATTGATGAATCCTAACAGTAGTACCCACCGAGAATCTTTCTTTAAGATCTTTCCACAATTGATGAGCATCAGAAACGAAACTTACCGTGGACTTCACCTTATGATCAATTGAAGCTCGCAACCATCCCACGACCATGGAATTGAAAACTTGCCAATTTTCATAGTTTGGATCATCGACACTCGGTTTCACCAAGCTTCCGTTGATGAAATTCTTTTAGCTTGCAGTGCGTTAAGCATCTCGAGAGACCACTCATTGTAATTTGCACCGCAGAGCATGATCGGAGAAATCAGAGCTCCGAGATTGTGAGAACTGGCTGATAAACAGGTTTTTGCGGTGTTTTCTCAAATACCAAACTGTCTATTTAATCAATTGCAGTACAGTATGGTGTCAATCCAATGGGATAGTAACTAGCAATCAAGATATAATCTAATTATTCTAATCTAAGCCAGATTCGGTTTTAGCAAGTGGTTTATCTATCCTAGGTGATAACGAAATCTTAAAACAAAATGCTAAAAACGAAACGCAGTATTAAAATGTAAAAACAGAGCATTAAAAGTAAAGCAATAGTGAAACTAATGATAAAGTGCAACACGAAATCTCAACCTAAAGCAGAGTATTAAAATCACGAAAATTCAATAATGGAAAAACGGGTTCTCGAGGATTAGGATCAATGATTAGGGTATTCCTAGGGGTTCTAGACTTATCTATCAACCTATTTAGATGACCTCTAAGCAAGGAATCACAAAGTAATCACATTCGCTCTCGCGCAATGGGACCTCTCCTAAAAGACAACCTGACTTGACTCTCGCCCAACGATTGGAAATTCAAGAGGCCTTAAGTATGGACCTTACAAAGCCTAATAACACCCTAGACAATCAATCTCTTGAGCTAGGAAGATGCTATCTCAATTTAAGCATGTTCAAGTGATTCCCCAAACGCCTCTCGGGGGGGATTCACCAAGAGATCGAATTTCTATTGATCAAAAAGAAACAAGCATTAAGAACACTTAAACTAAAGAGATCTAAGACTTTATTTAAACATAGACAAATCTAGAAATCCCTAAGTTTTCCCCTAATCTCACCCTTTCCTCAAGAACCCTAGACTAACTTACTCAGAATTCATGAAATAAAACATAGACTTAAAATCGAAAATCAATTGCATAAACTTAAGACTTAAAATCGTAAATTGCTAAAAGAAAGAACTCGAAATTTTGCTGGAAAAGATTGTATATCGAAAGTAGAAATTCTAGTACAATTTATAGATCAAAAGATCTTAAAGAAAAAGGAAAAATACTTAAAGAGAAAAAGGGAAAAATTCCCTTGAAAGAAAAATGGGAATTTCCTTTTAAAAGTTAAAAGGAAATTTCCTTAAGAAAGAAAAATAGAAAAGAACTAAAAGATAATTGGGCTTGCACAAAGGGGCTTTTGATGGGCCTTTTTTGCAGGGAAGCCCAAAGATTCAATGTTCGTCTAAAGTCTTGGTTCTGGTCCGTAAAGGCACTCGACCAAGTGATGGTCGAGTGTCATGCTCGAGTGTCGGAGACTCGAGTGACAAATCTTCTAGTTTGCATCTTGAACTTCAACCTTAGACCAGTCGATTCCTCATTGGTCTTCTTGTACTCCGAAATACTTTGTGATAAGCTCCAAAAAGTACCTAAAAGTCCATTTTATGCAATGTATGCAATGCCCGATACTAATAATGCAAATTATGCTAAAAGGAACCTAAAACAATGATAATAATGCAAGTATGAATGCAAAACATGCTAAATAATGGTCCTAAAATGTGGTAAAATGCAGACACATCAACTCCCCCAAACTTAGTCTTTGCTTGCCCTCAAGCAAATGTGCATCGAACTAAGAAGGAAGAGAAGTTGCTAACAATGGGAACATCTTACTTAAACAAATGACCTGCCAAAATCGAAAAACTGTAACCCACAAGTGAAACCTCATTCTTTTGTAAGAACCACAATTTACTTTCACCAAGGCTTAGCATCAAGACCGATTATTCCCTAACACTTAGTTGGTCTCTTAAGAAATTCAGATTCGAAACTTATTTCTTTCAAGTGCAGTCCGCAAAAGGGGCTATTAATCAAAGACTTTGGGATTCAACTTCCTCAAATTCAGCTAGTCACTAATGGTTTAAGCATTTTCGATCACTTCTCAACTCTTTACTCGTTTTTATTGGCTTTAGCTTATCAATGAAGCACGAAAAAGTACGGGTTTACGCACAGTCCCGGTTCACCTTAGGCATCGATGTATTAGCTTTATCAATGAGACGCGAAAAAGTATGGGTTTACGCACAGTCCCGGTTCATTTTAGGCGATATCGAAATGGTTTTATTCATGAACACAAGAAGGTACGGGTTTACGCACAATCCCCGTTCATCTTAGACCATATATTTTGGGCCGAGTTTTGAGAAGGATGATTCAATATTCACCTTATGCTTTTCTTTTTACTTAGCTAGCTGAACCTAAGGAAGGATCTTATGCAATGTATCTCAAGCCCCTAATTTGGAAAATAAAATTCGATTATGAGGTAACAAATCAGGTTCTTTTCGAGACACAACCTAAGTATCGGTTTCAAAGGTTAATGATCTACCTATCAGTGTTCAAGAGGGAAAAACGCAAGTCTAAGAGTTCACTATGGTTACTAGCCAATCAACCTAGCAAGTCTACCTATCTAGCAAGATGATTCCCGAAACTCTAGACTCAATCCTATATGAATGCAATGCAACTACATGAACACTCTGTTTTTGACTTATGCATTTTCGATTTTTTCAATTTTTTTGGTTTTTCTATGCCTTAGATGTGATGCAATATGATCAAATGCAAGAATAAAAACTAAGAACCACAGAAAACAAAGTCAAATATCCTCTAGAACCCTCCCCCAAACTTAAATCACACAGTCCCTTGTGTGTATAAAAGTCCGAAAGAGGATCCTAGACCAGCAAGTCAAGTGAAAAATATGCAAAAGCAAGCTAAGTAAAAGAAATGTAAAAGCAAGTCAATTGAAAAATATGCAATGGTATTTATAATGAAAGGAAGGGGTTTTTGTACCTCTTAATGATTCCAGTAATCGGATGCCACTTTTCGCATGAGCTCCATGTAGTAGTCATTATGCCTTTGACGCTCGAGCTCAGCTTGCTCGAGCGTGTCCGTCGAGTGTTCGGAATGCTCGACTGATTGGTGCTCGAGCGGTTGGGTCGAGCTTGCTCCTGCTGCATCAAATGGTCTTCTGTATGAGAAGGCTGCTGGGTTAGCTGAGGAGCGTCTAGCTGGTGCTGGTTGGTAGTGCCTTTCACGATCTGTGGATATGGAGGCTCTTCTTGGGCGAATAGTTGGTGGCGGTGGTTGTGGTCCGCTGTTCCTTTCTAGAGCTGCAACTCTTCTACTTAGATCATCGTTTTCCTGCCTTCTAGCTTCGTCGCTAGCAGTCAACTTCTTCACCTTCTTCATCAACCATTTGTTCATTTTCTGCAACAAGCCTATGTGCTTGTGTGCTTCTCGGATTGGTTCTCCTTGACGAGGTGGCATCGTGTATTCTTCAAAACAATATGCCTCGGGATCCACCTCATCGCTGTTTGTTGGTGATGAACTCTGCTGAGGTTCATTGGGATCGTACAAGGCTTCTAGAGGTGGGTTGAAATCCGTGTTTTGCCCCATTCTTATTGTCGTGTACTCCCTGTTTGGCAAGAGCAGAAAAACGTTTGGTCTAAGTAAATGATGGAAATAGTAAAGGAGCTTACCTCGAACTTCCGTCGTAGCCAAGAATTGACTCCTCCTTAAATGATCGATGTTCATGAACCGAGGGTCAACCCATTGTGTCTCATCGATTGGCACATTGCACCTTTCCAGAATGCATGTGATTAGTCCGCCAATGGTGATCTTTCCATCACGTCCTCCAGTTTTGTTATCCCTTGCCCAATCTCGGTATGTGACTAATTGGTTGGCAAACTGGATGGTTAATCCAGCATTGTTTCGATCTCCAATAATTGGGGATCCGTCACTCTTTGTACCAACAATGTCTTTAAGAGCAGTCACCAACATCTCCATTTCTCCTAGATTAATTATTCCAGTAGTAAAACGTGAGAAAAATGTATTTGCTAGGATTGTTCGAAAATACCTCAATGCCGGGTTTCGGATCAGTGATGCCTTAGATCGGGAGGATGAGAATCTGCTCCTTGTTGATGCAATCGACCTCCACACATCATCCAACTCAGCTCTATCAAAATTGGGTCCATAATTTTCGGACTCGGCCTTTGGGAACTCGAAGAGGTCCCTAAGTGCTTTGAATGTCATTCGATAGTCCCTTCCTCTTATTGCAAAGAAGATGTAACCGCCACCTTGCTTTTCTTGGAGACTCTCGTTTTCAGCATCGTATAGAACGATTTGAACCGTTGCCAAAAACTGAAGAGTCTCTTCCTTGTAAGCTCTTTGCGGATATTGCACAAATGTGGACAGCCCACAATTTTGCAACATGAGATCCACATCTCTTGTTATCCCCATTGCGGTTAGCGCTTCCTTGCATGGATAGCGGGTACCTAGAAAATCCATCCTCCGCAGATCGCTTAGTGCTCTTGCCGAGTTATGCCTCTCCTTCATCTCCTTCTCTCTTTTCCGGCAAGAATTATCTCTCTTGCTTCTGCCGCCTCTCTTTCGCCATATCCATCTTCACGGAGTGTTTCAGCAGCAAGGTCCGGGTCCAATTCGTCTTCATCCATGTATTCTCCTCTTTCTTCCGACTCATTCTCAGATAGCACTTCCATCCTCCTCTTCTCTTTTCTGCCGGGTCTGCTTGCGGCCATGGAAGATTCTCCTTGGGAAGGATTGCTTCTTGATCGAGCATTATTTTTGGCTCTGAGGCGGAGGAGGTTGGCTTTGTTGGATTTTCCGTCTGTAATGGTGAAAGTAGGTCGGAGGAAGAGCAAGTTTTCGGACACTCGAACAAGACACTCGAGCAGAGGTGATCGAGTGTAGTGGATGAACAAAAAGAGAGACGATTTGCTTCTGTAAGAGAGAGAACAACTAGAGAGAAATGTTAGAGAGAGAATGTGTTTCGTGTGAATGGAAGGAGAGAGGCTCCTCCTCCTTTTATAGAGGAGAAAAACAAGGGGGATCCTTTTCAAATTCAAAATTTGAACTTGGATTAAATCAAATCTTTTTGAATTAAATGGAAAAGATATTGCATTAAAGAAAGATTTAACCCATTTTTCGGAGTAAATGTCTTCCCTTTCTCAGCTTTTGGCAGTGATAGGCTTGGAGGTATGTGAATAGGCATGAAGGCGGGACGCTCGAGCCTGACACTCGAGCAGGTTTGGTCGAGTGTCAGTCTGCCAAAAGCTGGCTGATGCTCGAGTGGGGCACTCGACCAGGCGTGGTCGAGTGTTGTCCCATCTTGTCGGTTTTGACCCTATTTGTCCCATGTGGGCCCCATTTTCCTGCAAAAGAGACCCAAAAAACCTTCCAAGTGCATGTAAGTCGAAATAAATGTATGAAAAAAATGATAAAGTAGCAAATTTGTAAGGAAATATGCGAAAAGGAAGAAATTGAATGTATATACAGAGGATACCTTTGGGATTGCCTCCCAACTGCGCTTGTTTATAGTCTCAAGCTCGATTTTCCTCCTTTTTATTGGAGAGGAGGTGGTTCATCGAGCAGAACCGAAGTTCCCTCGGGAATCGTGCTTTTTGCCAAGTAAGGCTTTACTCTATGACCGTTTACAGTGAATCCTTCTCCATTACTATTGGCTAAAGTGACTGCTCCATAAGGTAAAACTTGTAATACTTTGAACGGACCAGACCACTTCGATCGTAGCTTTCCGGGAAATACCTTGAGTCTTGAGTTAAAGAGTAGTACTTGATCACCAACTTTGATTGTTTTCCGCTGGATCTTTTTGTCGTGAGCTGCTTTTGTTCGATCCTTGTATGCTTTTGAGCTGTCATATGCTTTGAGTCTGATTTCTTCGAGTTCATGTAAGTTCATCTGCCTCTTTTCTTGTGCTGTCTTGATATCGAAATTCAATAGTTTGGTTGCCCAAATCTATTTGTACTCTATCTCAACTGGTAAATGGCAGGATTTTCCATAGAGTAATTGAAAAGGTGTGCGGCCAATAGGTGTTTTGAAAGCAGTCCTATAGGCCCAAAGAGTATCATCCAATTTGGCGGCCCAATCACGTTTTGACAGCCCAACTATCTTCATCAAAATCGATTTGATTTGTCTATTAGAGACTTCAACTTGTCCGTTGGTTTGAGGATGATAAAGAGTTGCCACTTTGTGTTTAACCCCATGTTTCCTAAGCAAATTTTCGAAAACCTTGTTGACAAAATGGGATCCTCCATCGCTAATCACAACTCTTGGCACACCAAATCTGGGAAATATAATGTGTTTGAAGAGTTTAAGTACCACCTTTGCATCGTTTGTAGGAGCTGCAATAGCTTCTACCCATTTAGAGACATAATCCACAGCAACCAAAATGTAACTGTTTCCTAAAGAAGGAGGCTTAAATGGTCCCATGAAATCGATTCCCCAACAGTCAAACACTTCTATCTCCAAGATCGGATTCTGCGGCATCTCATTCCTCTTGCTTATACTGCCCATTCTTTGGCAGCAATCACATTGGGATATGAACTCTTGACAGTCTTTAAAAATCGATGGCCACCATAACCCGGATTGAAGGATTTTTTGTGCTGTTTTGAATGCAGCAAAGTGTCCTCCATAAGTAGATCCATGACAATGTTCCAAAATTCCATTGACTTCCTCTTCTGATACACATCTTCTGAATAGTCCATCAGATCCTTGCTTGTAGAGATAAGGCTCATCCCAAAAATACTGCCTTACATCCCTAAAAAATTTCTTCCTTTGATGATAATTCAAGGTTTTAAGCAGCTCTCCTCCGACCAAATAGTTTACCAAATCGGCATACCATGGTAAACATGTTCCCACAAACTTCGATCCGATCGAAAAACGCCTTCTTTGTATGTGGGTTTGACACTCGAGCAGGTGGTGCTCGAGTGTCATGGTCGAGTGTTCGGTGAAAAAACTTAACAGTTGCTCTTCAGGCATAGAATCATTCATTGGAAGGGTTTCTTCAACCTGTATTCTTGATAAGTGATCAGCAACACCGTTTTCAACCCCTGGTTTATCGACTATCTCCATGTCGAATTCTTGTAGCAACAAAATCCATCTAAGCAGTCTAGGCTTAGCATCCTTCTTTTTCATCAAGTATCTTAGAGCTGCATGATCAGTATGCACAATAACTTTTGATCCAACCAGATAGGACCGGAATTTCTCAAAGGCGAACACAACTGCAAGCAATTCCTTCTCCGTGGTGGGTATTTCACCTGGGCTTCGTCTAGTGTTCTACTAGCATAGTAGATCACATTCAGTTTCTTATCTATCTTCTGTCCCAGAACTGCTCCAACAGCATAGTCACTAGCATCACACATTATCTCAAAAGGGAGATTCCAATCGGGTGCTTGAACTATTGGTGCTGTTATCAAGGCGTCTTTAAGTTCGAGAAAAGCCTTGAGGCATTCCTCGTCAAAGACGAAATCCGCCTCCTTACAAAGGAGACGAGTCAAAGGTCTAGCAGTTTTCGAAAAGTCTTTGATGAACCGCCTATAGAATCCTGCATGTCCCAAGAAACTCCTAATGTCCTTGACAGTTTTCGGCGGTTGTAACTGAACCATAACCTCTATCTTGGCTTTGTCGACTTCAATGCCCCTTTCAGAAATCTTATGACCTAAAACGATCCCTTCTTTTACCATAAAGTGGCATTTCTCCCAATTAAGCACTAAATCCGTCTCAACGCACCTAGATAGAACCCTGCACAAGTTTGACAAACAAGAGGAGAAGGAAGAACCATAGACAGAGAAATTGTCCATGAACACTTTGACCATCTCCTCAATCAGATCCGAAAATATAGAAGTCATGCAACGTTGAAAAGTAGCAGGTGCATTACAAAGACCAAATGGCATTCTCCTATATGCAAATGTACCATAAGGGCAAGTAAAGGTTGTTTTTTCCTGATCATTTGGAT
The DNA here is from genome assembly GCA_023374145.1 of Lepidium sativum. NCBI lineage: Eukaryota > Viridiplantae > Streptophyta > Magnoliopsida > Brassicales > Brassicaceae > Lepidium > Lepidium sativum. The sequence continues at coordinate 15,000 of JAKUCM010000244.1, read as the reverse complement.
GTATAGGGATTTGGAAAAATCCACTATATCCATCAAGGAAACAATAATATGAATGATTAGCCAACCTTTCAAGCATTTGGTCTATGAATGGCAAAGGATAATGATCTTTTCTAGATGCAGAATTCAATTTCCTAAAATCAATGCACATTCTATGTCCTGTAATGGTTCTAGTTGAAATCAAATCATCATTTTCGTTTCTAATGACAGTGACCCCTCCCTTTTTAGGCACACAATGCACAGGAGACACCCATTTACTATCAGAAATAGGATAGATTATATCAGCATCTAACAGTTTTAAAATTTCTTTCTTAACCACCTCCTTTAAATTCGGATTCAATCTCCTTTGAGGTTCTCTGCTAGAATAAGATTCATTTTCAAGGTGAATTCTATGTGTGCATAAATCGGCAGAGATCCCTCTAATGTCAGACAGTGAGTATCCTAAGGCTTTTCTAAACCATCTTAATTCAGAAAGCAACATGTTTAACTCATCATCACTCAATGCATTATTTACTATTACTAGATAAGTAGAGTTAGATCCAAGAAATGCGTACCTGAGCCCGGAGGGGAGTGGTTTGAGTTCCACTTTCGGTGATTTGAGCTCTGACCAGTCATCATCGAGCGGACACTCGACCTTAGTGTGGTCGAGTGTTGATTTCCAGAGGCTAAATCGGAATGCTCGAGCTTGGTGTGCTCGAGTGTTGAGGTCGAGTGTAAGGTTTCGAACTGTTTTTCACCTTTCAGTGATTTGCAAGAGTCCAACAGGCCTTTGTAGACCTCAGTTTCTTCGTATATGTATCCATCACAACCGTCTTTTATTAAAGCAGTACCAAGGTGGTCTTTCTCCATCAATTCTCCAAATAGGTCCTTTGAAAGATCATCTATTTCTTGCACCACGAACAGTTGACCCTCAATGGTCGGTTTTTTCATTATGTCACTGATGCTGAAAGTCATCTTGAAATCTTTCCCAAGGTTGAGTTCGATTTCTCCTTTTGGCACATTGATCACAGCTCCTGCAGTGGCTAAGAAGGGCCTTCCAAACAGCAAAGGGTCCTTTGGTTCTTCTCCCATATCTAGAACAACGAAATCCGTGGGGATTTCTACTCCTCCAACCCTAACTGGTAAGTCTTCTAGAATTCCATGTGGAATCCTAACCGATATGTCAGCTAGTACCAAAGATATCTTACAAGACTTGTATCTATCGAACCCTAATCGTTTGGCGACTGTTAGAGGCATTAGGCTGATCGATGCCCCTAAATCACACAAGCAACTCCTGAATGTGAGAGGTCCAAGCGAACATGGAATTGTGAACGTTCCTGGATCATCGAGCTTCTTAGGCACAACCTTTCTTTGTATAATAGCGCTGACCTCGTGAGTTAACACAACCATCCCTTCAACTTCTTGTGTTCTGTCCTTGACTGCGTCTTTCAAAAACTTTTGATAAGGGGGCATTAGCATAAATGCGTCTAGAATTGGTATTTTCACTTCAACGTCCCTCATCTGCTTTTTAAAGAGAGCTTTGTACTTGTCTGCAACATCCTTTTTGAATCTCTACGGAAAAGGAAGCTGCGGTTTGAAAGGAGGTGGAGCAAACGTCTTTGGGTCTTTTTGTATATCGGTTGTGTTTCTAGGCTGATCTTCGGACACTCGAGCAGGTGGTGCTCGAGTGTGTTGGTCGAGTGTCAAGGATTTTGGTTTTTTCGTGCTGATTTCTGTCTGTTCTTCGACCAAATCATCCTCCCCTTCTGGAAGGACACTGTCCTCAGTGTTCTTTGTTGTTTCAGAACGAATTAGCAATTCACGGCCACTACGGAGTGTAATAGCGTTGGCGTGATACTCCTTAGGATTTTGAACAGCTTTTCCAGGTAGCTGTCCTGTTTGTTTGTTGGTTGATGAAGATCCTTGTTGATTCTCTACATATTTGAGACGAGCGTTGAGAGTCTCAAATTTACAGTTGAGTTCATTATGTGAAGCATCGATCTTAGCATGTACTTCAGCAAATTTTCGTGCTAAGTCGGAAGCGCTGGCCGTCTGTCCCTTTAGTATCTGCTGCAAGATGTCCATCACTTCAGGTGTTTGTTGTGGTGGTTGGGTGTTGTATCCAGTAGGTGGTTGGTGGTGTGTTTGCTGGTACTGTTGTTTGGGTATGAATGGTTTTGATTGTGGTTGCGGATGTGGTTTGGGTGGGTACACCTGGTCGTTTGGATTCGCTACATTTGTGTTTCTGTAGGATAGGTTGGGTTGGGTTTATAGCTGTTGAATTGTCTGAAATTGTTGCTTTGGTTCTGTACGAAATTGACCTCTTCAACCTCGTCATCGTCTTCTTCAACCCGTTCTGTTTCACTGACATGGTGTACTTGCTTATGGTGAGCTGAAAGTAGCTTGTCTAGTTTGTCTTGTATGGCTTTGAGCTCCTTTCTACTAACCATATCTGAATCCGTTACGCCTCTAGGAGTTCGATCATAGTCTTCACTGTATTGGCCGTCTGCTTGAGCTAAATTCTCCACTAATTCCCATCCATCATCGACATCTTTATTCAGAAAATTCCCATTGCTGGCTGTGTCTAGCAACATGCGTATCTTTGGGATCACGCCTCTGTAGAGAGTACTGAGAAGGGACTCAGTAGTGAAACCGTGATGAGGACATTGCGATTGGTACATCTTGAATCGTTCCCAAGCCTCAGAGAATGTTTCTGAATGGTTTTGCTTAAAACTAGAGATGGAATTGCGAAGTTTCGCAGTTCTGGAATTTGAAAAGAATTTGCCTAGAAATGCTTCTTTGCAGGCGTCCCATGATGTGATAGATCCTTGTGGCAAGTGTTTTTCCCATAGATGTGCTTTGTCTCCAAGAGAGAAAGGAAACAATCGCAATTTCAGAGCATCCTCACTAACCCCGTTTATTTTTGTCAGACTGGTTAGTCTTTCAAATTCATCTAGATGATCTAGTGGGTCCTCAGAAGGTAAACCATGAAATTTACTGTTCTGAACCATGGAGATCATTCCACTCTTAATCTCAAAGTTGTTGTTGGCGATGGCTGGTGGGACAATTCCATGGCGTTGAGTGTGGATACTGGGAGCATCACCGGCACCAATGTGTCTAACTCTCCTAGGACGAGTTCCTAGTTCAGTAGCTTGTACTTGTTCTTCCATGTTAACCTGATCCGTGTATTCTTCGTTCAATCGGTTCCGTTGTTCTCGCAAGTATTCACGAGGCAAACGGTCTATTCTGTCAGAGTATGGAATGAGGTCTTCACTTCCACGGGATCTGGTATTCATGCAAGTGATTTGTGTTGTCAGAAATGACACTCGAGCGGGTGGTGCTCGAGTGTAGTGATCAAGTGTTTCTTGGTTCTGCTAGAGCTTTCTGGAAACAGGAGAATAATCAACGTGCTCGAGTTGTGTTGATCGAGCTTGTTGATCGAGTGTACCTGAAAGCAAAGAAAAAACCAGAAACGTTTTTAGAATAATAGTATAGTAAACTTAGTCTCAGAAAAGTGATTTTCCTAATTGTAGCTAACTAATCCCAGTCGGCAACTGCGCCAATTTGATAAACAGGTTTTTGCGGTGTTTTCTCAAATACCAAACTGTCTATTTAATCAATTGCAGTACAGTATGGTGTCAATCCAATGGGATAGTAACTAGCAATCAAGATATAATCTACTTATTCTAATCTAAGCCAGATTCGGTTTTAGCAAGTGGTTTATCTATCCTAGGTGATAACGAAATCTTAAAACAAAATGCTAAAAACGAAACGCAGTATTAAAATGTAAAAACAGAGCATTAAAAGTAAAGCAATAGTGAAACTAATGATAAAGTGCAACACGAAATCTCAACGTAAAGCAGAGTATTAAAATCACGAAAATTCAATAGAGGAAAAACGGGTTCTCGAGGATTAGGATCAATGATTAGGGTATTCCTAGGGGTTCTAGACTTATCTATCAACCTATTTAGATGACCTCTAAGCAAGGAATCACAAAGTAATCACATTCGCTCTCGCGCAATGGGACCTCTCCTAAAAGACAACCTGACTTGACTCTCGCCTAACGATTGGAAATTCAAGAGGCCTTAAGTATGGACCTTACAAAGCCTAATAACACCCTAGACAATCAATCTCTTGAGCTAGGAAGATGCTATCTCAATTTAAGCATGTTCAAGTGATTCCCCAAACGCCTCTCGGGGGGGATTCACCAAGAGATCGAATTTCTATTGATCAGAAAGAAACAAGCATTAAGAACACTTAAACTAAAGAGATCTAAGACTTTATTTAAACATAGACAAATCTAGAAATCCCTAAGTTTTCCCCTAATCTCACCCTTTCCTCAAGAACCCTAGACTAACTTACTCAGAATTCATGAAATAAAACATAGACTTAAAATCGAAAATCAATTGCATAAACTTAAGACTTAAAATCGTAAATTGCTAAAAGAAAGAACTCGAAATTTTGCTGGAAAAGATTGTATATCGAAAGTAGAAATTCTAGTACAATTTATAGATCAAAAGATCTTAAAGAAAAAGGAAAAATACTTAAAGAGAAAAAGGGAAAAATTCCCTTGAAAGAAAAATGGGAATTTCCTTTTAAAAGTTAAAAGGAAATTTCCCTAAGAAAGAAAAATAGAAAAGAACTAAAAGATAATTGGGTTTGCACAAAGGGGCTTTTATGGGCCTTTTTCGCAGGGAAGCCCAAAGATTCAATGTTCGTCTAAAGTCTTGGTTCTGGTCCGTAAAGGCACTCGACCAAGTGATGGTCGAGTGTCATGCTCGAGTGTCGGAGACTCGAGTGACAAATCTTCTAGTTTGCATCTTGAACTTCAACCTTAGACCAGTCAATTCCTCATTGGTCTTCTTGTACTCCGAAATACTTCGTGATAAGCTCCAAAAAGTACCTAAAAGTCCCTTTTATGCAATGTATGCAATACCCGATACTAATAATGCAAATTATGCTAAAAGGAACCTAAAACAATGATAATAATGCAAGTATGAATGCAAAACATGCTAAATAATGGTCCTAAAATGTGGTAAAATGCAGACACAACACTGGCCAAAGCGTATGGTGATACCACCGAAATCGTCATCGGAGCAACTCCCGGAATAACAGCTCCAGGATTCATTACTTCAGCAGCTTGTTCGACCATTTCAGTTGCAATCCTTCAGCAGAAGTTACAGAGATCCTTCACGAGGCTCTGATACCATGAAAAGCTTGATGAAACAAGAATCAATTTGTTGAAAAATCTGTTGCACGAAAACTCTGTGTTTTTCACTGTACACTCTAAGCCGATTTATATGTTTTTCTAATAACGAGAACATAAACTGGCATCTTAACAAAACCAACTGATTTTTACATTCGGATTAAAATACAAACACTCATATACATGATAGTGTCCATAGACTCATTTTATCTCACAGATCTTTTCTGATTCGGAATAATAAACTTTGGAAGAAAAGTCATGATTTTGTTAATTAATTTTGAGAACCCCAAATTTACTCTAAACGCATTGGTCGGGTTGGATTAATTAGAGTAGTAAACCATAAGGACGAAGACAAGAATGTCTTAAGTCATGTGATTTGTTATCTGTATGTTCACATAGTTGTGGGTCTTATCTATCAAAAATAAAAATAATGGTTCCAATTCTTAATTAAAAATATTTAGAGCATCCATATCAAGAGTTCATAGATGTGGGGTTCTTAGAAAAAAAAACAAAAAAAAATAAAAAAAATTTAAAACGTGGAGCCAATCAGGGTCTGCCTTCTTTCATCGTACCAAACATACCAATATTTGCATTAATAGTACGTAAATGTAACTCGTTATTCAATAAAAATTGAAATGGGGCGTAGCCAAGCGGTAAGGCAACGGGTTTTGGTCCCGCTATTCGGAAGTTCTCTTGATGTGGGTGCTCTTAGACCTCGAGAAAAAGGAAAATGATTTTATGGTATCAACCTTAATGAAGAAAGAGTTTTTAATTCCACGCTTGAGAGGCTGCGATGCTTTAGAAGTTGCCAAGAAAGAAAAGAGAAGACTTTGCAAAAGATAAACTTTTCATTAAGACAAATAGTAGCGCAAAACTCGGCGGCGATAGATAATCATAAAAAACGTGTTTTTCAAACTGGTTTTAATCTTCTTCTTCATCATCGTCTTCTTCTCTACGCCTTGACTCTTTCAATAAATTACTATGTCCCCACGCTTTATGCAAGTGTAGTGCTATTAAACTCTCTCTGTATTTTCCCATCTAACCCAATTTATTTCCCAAACTAGTAGGGTTTACAAGTTCAGCTGCGAAGATATTTGTAAGTCTGAGTTTTGGTGTGTAATGATGTTTGAGGGGTAGAAAAGATTTGACTTTTATGATATTAGATTGTTTTGAGGGTGTTGTGGTCAGATCTTGATGCTATTGCTGGATACGAGTTTGGGGATATTTGGATGGGTAATACTTGTGTTGGACCAAGTAGAAATGGTGGGTTTTTGCAATCTGTTTCCGCTGCAATGTGGCGGCCACGAGATGGAGATGATTCAGCTTCCGTGAGCAATGGAGATATTGCAAGTGAAGCTGCTGTTTCAGGAGAGCTTCGATCTCCATTATCTGATCAAGTCCAGAATAAACCTCCTGAACAGGTCACAATGCCTAAGCCAGGGACTAGCATCGAGACCAAGGACATAGAGATTCAACCTGTAACCAAGCCGGAAGCGCAAGAGGAGATTAAACGAGAGTCCAAACCAGAGATTAAGCCAGAGACCAAGTCAGAGACCAAGCCAGAGACAATACATGCTGATCCTCCAGCTAAACCTAAGAAGCCTAAACACATAAAGAGAGTGTCCAGTGCAGGGCTTAGGACTGAGTCTGTGTTGCAGAGGAAGACTGAAAACTTTAAGCAATTTTATTCCTTGGGAAGAAAACTCGGACAAGGGCAATTTGGAACGACTTTTTTATGTGTGGAGAAGACTACAGGGAAAGAGTTTGCGTGCAAGTCTATTGCTAAGAGGAAGTTGTTGACTGATGAAGATGTGGAAGATGTGAGAAGGGAAATACAGATAATGCATCACTTGGCTGGTCACCCAAATGTCATATCAATTAAAGGAGCTTATGAAGATGTTGTGGCTGTGCACCTTGTAATGGAGTGTTGTGCAGGTGGGGAGCTTTTTGACAGGATAATTCAACGTGGTCACTACACAGAGAGGAAAGCAGCTGAGCTCACTAGAACCATAGTTGGTGTTGTAGAAGCTTGCCATTCTCTTGGTGTTATGCATAGAGACCTAAAGCCCGAGAATTTTCTGTTCGTTAGTAAACATGAAGATGCCCTTTTGAAGACTATTGATTTTGGACTCTCCATGTTCTTTAAACCAGGTTTGCATTTCCAGATGTGGTCTATAACTTGAATGGCATGATTCTTGTTGATCAATGATTATTGAATTAGATTCCTTCCTCTTTGCAGATGATATATTTACAGATGTTGTTGGTAGTCCATATTATGTTGCTCCAGAAGTTCTTCGAAAACGTTATGGTCCTCAAGCTGATGTCTGGAGTGCTGGAGTGATTGTTTACATTTTATTAAGCGGAGTTCCTCCATTCTGGGCTGGTAAGAAATGTATATATATATATATATATATATATATAAGAGATCTGTCCCTTGTTCTAATTAGGCTCTGAACAAAATGTATCTTCTTTTTGTTTCTTTGAACATTCAGAATCCGAACAAGGCATTTTTGAACAGGTTCTCCATGGTGATCTTGACTTTTCATCTGATCCCTGGCCGAGCATATCTGAAAGTGCAAAAGACTTAGTGAGGAAAATGCTTGTCCGGGATCCCAAGAAGAGGTTAACCGCCCACCAAGTATTATGTAAGTTATTTCGATGATTCGATCTTAAATCTTCCTCTTCCAGCTAGAGCTTACTGATTCTCTTTCTGTTAACTTTATTGTGCGTAGATTTCACTACATGAATAAAGTGTGTTGTCTGATGTACACTGTATTTGTGCCATCGATCTATTTCTTATAAAGTTGTGCTTTTTGTCAGGTCATCCATGGGTACAAGTCGATGGTTTGGCTCCAGACAAGCCTTTGGATTCTGCTGTTCTGAGCCGTATGAAGCAATTTTCTGCAATGAACAAGCTCAAGAAAATGGCTCTTAGAGTAAGCAGTTTTCAGTTTTTAACAATATGAGAATGAGTTCCTGTCATAACATAAGACAGTTACATATTACCCCTTTTCCTTGTTATGTTGAATGAAAAAGAAGATGCAGATTAAGATTCTCTCTTTATACCTTCTTGCAGGTCATTGCTGAGAGTTTATCTGAAGAAGAAATAGCTGGCTTGAAAGAGATGTTTAATATGATAGATGCAGACAAGAGTGGTCAGATAACTTTCGAAGAACTGAAAGCAGGATTAAAACGAGTTGGGGCCAATCTCAAAGAGTCCGAAATTCTTGACTTGATGCAAGCTGTAAGTGTTGAACCCCGTTGCTTGTTTGTTATAAGAGAATGAAGGTCCCCATGTACTTACAAACCTACTTTTTCAGTGTTTCCCTTAACTGTGATTATGAACTAGGCTGGTTATAAAGTTCTGTGTTTTGGTAGAAGTTGCAGTTAATCTGGTATATCTTTCATGTGTATGTAATTCAGGCTGATGTAGACAACAGCGGAACAATAGACTACAAAGAGTTCATAGCTGCAACATTGCATCTAAACAAAATAGAGAAAGAGGACCATTTGTTTGCAGCCTTTACGTATTTTGACAAGGATGGGAGCGGCTATATTACCCCGGACGAGCTTCAACAAGCTTGTGAGGAGTTTGGTGTTGAAGATGTCCGCATAGAAGAAATGATGCATGACGTTGATCAAGACAATGTAAGCTCCTTCACACCTCTTATCATCTCATCTTAACTTTCACATGACTTCAATGCTTCTCAGAAATGATCAGATTCGAATGATTTTAAACAACTCATGGAATTCTTTTCAAGTATCTTGGCTGAATGTTGAATTTTGTTTGCAGGATGGGAGAATAGACTATAACGAGTTTGTGGCAATGATGCAAAAAGGAAGCATTACAGGAGGTCCTATGAAAATGGGTCTAGAGAAAAGCTTTAGCATTGCTCTTAAACACTAGTTTCAGTCTATTTACAAAACTAAAGACAAACATCCACAGCCAAGATTCTCTTTTGCCCTCTTTGGATTTTGTGAAAGTCTTTTGAATGAGGTTTTGTCTTACGGCTTGTTTTGTAAACATTGTTGTATTGTGAACTTGTTTAGCATATATAGTCTTCCAACATTTGCAATTGAATCTGCATAAGAGTCCATAACCTGAAAATCGACAAAATTCTATCTATATCTCAAACTCTAAATCTTATTACGTTGGTTTACACATCTACCTATAATCTAATTCGGAAAAAGAAAACAGTAGAAATAGACATTAACTGTTTGGTCAAACAATTTTCTAAATCCATTAATGTTTTGGAAATGCCAAGTACTTATGTGGCATTCACCAATTCATTTTAGAAATAATCGAAACCAAATTCCAGTTAATTTATTTTTGTGTATACCTAACATACTTTTTTTTCTTTAATGGAAAATAGAAGTGGGTCTCACAATCAACTAATTTATCCAATAATATACAATTCAAAGCGTGCGTATGTGTTGACATCAATAAAAAGAAGTGCACTTTTTTGTGGTATGACTTCTTAATTTCTATTAATTTTGGTTTTAATTGTCTATTTCAAAGCTGTGTCTTTTTCTCTTTACATTTCCAAATTTGGTCCACGAAACGTGATCATCATTAACTCTATTCTAAAGTTTTGTTTGTGTATGGGTCATTGTTTTACAGCATAAATGTTGGTTCTTGTTTAAAGTATTATTTTTATTGTTATACTATAATTTTGTTTTCCATTACAGAACAAGTAAATAAAAGGATTATGGGAGCATGAGCTAGTGTTAGAGACTATTAAATTTAAAGCAATGACATATATATAGTTAGGACTTAGGAGCTAAAATTTAATGAAATTAGGACATACCTAACTTCTTTTATTACATTTTAAACACATATTCTTATGATCTTTCATAAATATTTAAAAATTTATGGATGATTTCATGCCTTATATCACTCCATATAACATGAGATATAGTATAGTGACTGATTTTTATTCTACTGTTTTTTTTTCTTCACTTAATTTCTAAATCATTAAATCGAAAAAATATTTTCTCACTCGTAAAAAACAGCTAAAATTTATCATCTGTAAATAATTTTCGACTATGTGGTTTCTTCAATTTTGTTAATAAAATCAAAACTTGACAAAAAAGAATATTTTAAAAACCTTAAATTTCACATGGGTTGGACTAAATTATAGATTAATTATACAAAAAATATATCTTTTCTTGTTAATCATGTACAATCAGACTCGAATTCTTTTGACTTGAACTATTATTAAAATTAATGACTACCTATTTAAGGAAAAATATAAATGATCTTTGATTTTGGTATTTATGATTAAAAATACCAAATTGATAAGACAGATAAGATATATCGAAATTATTAGACGAAATAATTGGTGGGAGATGCATATTAATTAAAGTATAGTTGTGAAATGTGATCAAGATTTAAAGAGTCTCTAGAGTCTATTATAGATTTGAATTACTGGCTACAATTTAAAGAGCATTGTGGAAAAATATTTATTACAAAATCCAGTCACAACTTACACACTACAAAAGTTTTTTTAAGTGTATATATATATATATATATACTTAGTTGAAGATATGTAGATCAATAATAGTACTTATTTTACAAATTTTTAAACACTAAAATTGAGATAAAAAACCACTGACACGAATATATATATATATATAGTCAAAAATAAGTAATAATTTTTTATATTTAAATAGAATTTTTTTTTTCCAACTATTTAAATAGATTATGTTTACTTTGTGGTGGTTTTATTTTTTCGCTGGAGTTATTATTTTCAGAATCTTTGTTTTTAATAGTTTTCGTATTGTCATTTTCTTGTTTTAGTTAGTTTTGTTAATTCCATCTCCTTTTTTTTTTGGCTATGTTTCCTGAAATATACTATTGTTTGTTGGTTCTAATATTTTACATATGTAATTCACCTGTTATTAGCGAATATTTTTCAATAAAAAGGTACATATGAACAATTATAGTTAGATAATATGAAATACTTTTTTCGTGGGGAGATAATATGAAATACTTGATACAACCATTTAAATCCAGTTTTACTAAAATACTAATAAAAGTCCTTTAAACCTATTTTAGTGTAATTTTATATAATCTTGGTTTATTAAAACTTAAAGGGTGCTATTTTTTTTTTTTTTTGGCAACGACAGAGATAAAGAATATTAGTAGAGACTATCCTGGTTCTTCGGACGGGAAACCGACCACTCTAAGTTGAGCAATCCTGGCTTGGACGTATGCCTTGGAGTTTTAATAATTTAGAATTGATGAAAATTTTGAAAGAATTCTATATTTTTACAGAATTGTAATCTAAAAACTTTTAGTGAGTTTTGCCTTAAAACTTTCAAAATCTTCCGCAGAGTATTGAATACTCTTATAAATTCTTATATCTATAATACAACATATATTCAAAATATTTAATATTAAATAAGTTTTCGTAGTTTTCACATACAAAATATATTCATATATTAAATTTCGTAAATTATATTCTAAAAAATTATAGATTGTACCAATATTTTTTTCAAACTTGATGATATGTCAAACTTTATTATTAAATATTTTATTATCTTATTATTTTATTTTTCAGATTAATTATTCTTGATTTTTCTATTTTAAAGAATTTTTCAATATATTTTTAGTCATAATAAATTATTTTAAGAATCTTTCAATATATTTTTAGTCATAATAAATTATTTTAAGAATCTTTCACCATGATACAATATTTTAAAAATTATATTTTGTAAAATAATATGCATAGAATCAACAAACCAGTAACATAATATTTTAACTCAATGACTGTAAAAAAAATTTTAATGACAAACCAATAACACAAAACCTTTATAGACTCTATGAAATCATGAATATAGTAACTTTAGACTTTTTAAGATTTTAGAAGACTTTTTTCTTTACAAATATATAAATTAATAAAACCAAATTTTAGTAGAGTTTAAAATTTTTTGATTCAATAGCAATAGAATTTTAATAACTTTTAAATCTTTGTAACTCTATATAAATACACAAACCAATAAAACTTTCTTAGATTATGATAAATACAGAGTTTGACTAAATTTTCAATAATACATGTACAGTAAACCAGATAATAAAAATAATTTTGATTAAATGTCATTTGTTTGATTTTTAATCTAAATTTAGTTATAGTAAATGATTTTTGTTTTATATAATATTGTTACGAGTTCAGAAAATTTGGCTATATATAAGTTTTATCTATTTAATTGTTTATAAAAATAAACCTGATAATCCTACAATCATCTTCTTTACATTTAAAAATATGAATTGAAGGTAAACTACCTGAAGACAGTTTCTGTATTTTTATTAATTGTAACTTTTTATTTAATAAAAATTATATTAAACGAAACTATACTTTTTTATTTTTTTGTCAACAAATTTTTTTTTTTTTATAGATGTATATTTTAACAGAGAAGACCTTTTGCACCAAAAACGTATGCTATATATCCTCTGACTCACCTGCTCCGAATTTTATTCAATAAATTAGACTAAATAATTAAGTTTTTTATGTCAAACTTATATCATCATTTTAACTTAATTTTTATACATTAAATAATTTAATATTGTAATATTTAATTATTAAATGAATTTTATATTGCCGTCCTTCTCTCTATAAGGGTTGACTCTGAAGAACCAAACACAGAGATACCTTTCCTATTCTCATATTCTTCTCTCCTCTCTCTATCTCTCTTTCTTCAACAGTGCAAATATTTTGCTCTGAATCACACCGCTTCCACCAAATCCTCCATGCCCTTTCCTTAAAGTCTAATTCTTACTTCAAAATCAAAACCTTTTATGTGATTCGTTGTTTAGGCCTTTATCATGGTTGTTAACATGAAACAGATCATGCGGTGGCCTCCATGGCCTCCACTTTTTGCAGTGAAATTTGATGTGATCGTTGTTATTCACAAGATGGATGGTGTATTGGATTGTTCTGGAGATGTTGAGAATGATCAGCGAGGTTGTACAAAGAGGAAAAAACCAGTGGTTGAGATCAAGTGGAAAGGACCTAAATCAGTTTCTCTTAAACGCTCTGTTGTCAGGAATTTCACTGAAGAAGGTGGATTTCGTGGTGATGGTGTTGTGGAGTGGAACGAAGAGTTCAAGAGAGTTTGTGAATTCTCTGTTTATAAGGAAGGAGAGTTTCTTCCATGGCTTGTATCTTTCACCGTCTTCAATGTTAGTCTCTCTCTTATCTAATCTTTGAATTCATTGACGAGGATTGTTTTGACTTATGATTTGATCAAAAATTTTGTAAAAACTGAACCTTTACACTCTGTAATTTTGCCCCTTTGTAAAATTGGGGATTTTGATTCATTCTGGAGATTTGATTGAAGTCGTAATTTCGTTCTATGATCTTGATTGGGGCTTTTTTGTTTAGAACGGATCTGACTTGATGATTGGGTTGTGTTCTTTGGCTTTGTTATGTACACTAAACTGAAAATCGGTTTTTCAATCCCTTGTTTTGTAGGGACTGAATCAAGGATCAAAGGAGAAAGTTCGTTGCTTTGGAAAAGCATCGTTGAACATTTCAGAATTCTTTTCATTGATGAAGGAAGATGATGTTCAAGTCAAAGTACCTCTAAAGATATGTGGCTCTTCATCATCATCTGTGCGAAGTCCATGTCTTCATGTGCGTTAGTGATGTCCTTATTAGATAGTTATCTGAATTTTATAGCTGTTTCATTTCTCTAACCGCAAGTGTTAACTTTATGTTGCAGATATCACTTCAGTATTCTCCTAAAGAATCATTGCCTGAAAGACAGAGATCTGCTCTTCCTGTTCTATGGTCTCCTCTTTCTGCAGACGTTTCTGCAGAGGCTGAGAAAACTGAGTCTGTTGTAAAAGTTGGCCTGAGAAAGATGAAAACCTTCAACCATTGTATGTCTATTCCCCAGGCATCAGAAAAGGATGTTGAGAAAGATGGAAGCAGTGGAAGTGGAAGCGAAGGCAAAAGTCCAGAGAGAAATCTTGATTCTGAGTCTACTGATCCTTTTGATACAGATTCTGTTGATGAAGGTGATGATGCGGATGAATCAGAAGAGAACAAAGAGAATGAAAGCAGTGTAGCTGATCCGGTTAATTACAAAACACTTCGATATGCTAACTGGGCTAGAGGCTCATTTCATGCTAACACAAACCCGGAAGACGAGGATTTGATATATTACAGCAACCGCAGTCCATTAGCAGAGACCGGGCATTGTGGTAATGAAGTTTCAAATGATGTAGTAAACTTGGAGCAGGCGAATGGACAAATGTCTAAGAAGAAAATGTTATCTTGGAAGAAGAGAAAGCTCAGTTTTAGATCTTTTAAACAGAAAGGTGAACCTTTTCTTAAGAAGGATTGTCTTGAAGAAGGGGGTGATGATATCGATTTTGACCGCAGACAACTAAGTTCCTCTGATGAGTCTAACTCTGAGGTATACACATCGACTACATTTGCTTATAGTTTTCAGTTTTCATAATGCATTGATTCTTAACTCTTGATTGATTCTCTTGCAGTTGTATAGGTCTGACGATTTAATAGTGAAGCCATTATCTCAGTTCGGAGATGATGATTTCATTGTTGGTAGCTGGGAAGCCAAAGAAATTATAAGCCGTGATGGGCTGATGAAACTCACCACTCAAGTATTTCTTGCATCAATCGATCAGAGAAGCGAGAGAGCTGCTGGAGAAAGCGCCTGCACAGCCCTAGTTGCAGTGATGGCACATTGGTTAGGATCCAACAGTAACATAATCCCAACAAGGTCAGAGTTCGACAGCCTTATCAGAGAAGGATCATGTGAGTGGAGAAATCTGTGCGAAAACGAGGAAT